>JAODAI010476172.1:0-14190 GCA_027575025.1 Scotoplanes globosa | reverse complement strand
CAAATAGCGCGCGCCCCGCCGTGCATTCATCCCCCACCCACCAGGCAGCACCCACCCACCAGGGACCCCACAGGTTGCGTTATCTTTTAAAGATTTGTTGTTTAAAAGTTGATGGCAAATTAATATATTAGGCCCATGTAGGCTCCACATATATTCAAAATTATTTCTCAATATTGTGCAATTCACAAAAAACACGATTTTAAGTGCAGGTTTCTACAATTATCAAAATAATTCACACTTTTGGGGGATCCATATTTGGGAGAACGGACCTGTAAATTTCAGAGTGAGCCGGTTCACAGAAGAATAGCTGTTTCAAATTGAGTTCATTCCTACCTCTGAACAGTCATATCAGGCAAGGCCCAATGCAGCTAGTGTGGATACTACAGCAGACTGTTGCTTTAACGTTTCCTATCTGCAGTACTTCACACTATAGGCACAAAATGCTACCAATGAATATGTTTTACTAATTATCTCTTCTCATCCAATGCTTTACCTGCAAGACGTGCACTAGTAGGGGTCGAGAGGAAGACCAGAAATACAGAGAGGACAAAAAACGGACATGGTTGACCATAGTCAAGAAACAACTCAACAATCTGGGGTTTCACATTGGGGGGATGTCTACACTGTGGCACAAAGGAAAGGAGAGGAGGATGGCGAGATATGGTTCACCGTTGGAGAAGACACAGTGCGAAAATATCGGTGTGATTGTGAATTAATGATGATGATGAATGCTTTATCAGAACATTCACTAAAAGCGGCGTAGCTAGGAATTCGTTGACGGGCGTTGGCGTGGAGACCATGCATGTGACTGATCTGTATATTTCACTAATCTGTTTGATACACTAGCTTACCTGAGTACCACCTTGGTTGGCGCTGAGTGTATATACATATAATGCCCTTCTGGTGCAACATTTTATTCAATTTCACGCCAACTTTGTGGTCACAAATTTCCCTTTTCCCCCTTTTTCCCTCTTTTCGCCTTTTTTTATTTTTTTCAAAATTCTGAGGGGGGCCATGGCACACACCTCGCTACGCCACTGTATGTACTGTAGGCCTAGATACACGGTGCTGGTCAGCAAATATCAACATCACACCTTTGTATATAAGCAGCGATAATCAATTAAGTAAATCATAATATATGCAATAATGTTCCCCCCCCCCCATGGATAAACACGTCAGCACACGTAATGGAATTATTTAATTCCTCAGAAAAATTATGGTGCACATGGCTCGATGCAGCTATAATATTTCCTATCTGCAGTAAATACCACTAGACACATGCTGCCCTCAATAAATGTCTCCTAATCTCTTATATCATTACCATGTAATGGCTAATCAGAATGATCGCTTCACTAATCTCATAATGGGTCTATTTCCTGCAGGAGTATACTGTTCCTTTAATGTTTCCCATCTGCAGCAATTTACACTAGACACATAATGTCCTCAATGAATGTCTCCTAATAATCTCTTATCATCTATATTGCTTTGTATTTATCTTGAAACGATCATCACGCCGAATCGTTGGTGGTTCTCGGCAGATCAGGCTGCACAGATCTAGAAACGCTGCTGGAGTGTTTCAACAGCGCACTGGCATTAACGGCCATCAATCACACAATGTATTAAAGTCGGCCTTATCGTAAAGTAAGTAAAGTCCACGCGCGACTTTCCGGCAACACGGCGCGCTGGCTGGATCGCGAACGGTTTCAGTCGGTTGCATATTAATTACCTACTCGCAGCGAGCGGCAAAGGACCTATACACAACTACTACTACCACTTTATACTGCAGCGTACAGGCAAATGCGGATATGGAGATATATATATATATATATATATATATATATATACTGTATTAAACCAAGTGGCTGCATGCACGTAATTAAATTAGTAGACCAAAGCTGTGCTATATCATGTATGAACCATCCTTGAAGGGAGAATTTGTAGGTCTACAACCCATGCAGTCCCAGGAGCATATGTTGTCAAACTTGAACGGTACTTGGAAGAACAATTCGCACTTAACCCTTTCAGTCCTGAAAGAACATTCTGTGAGACTTAAATAAACAAGTCACTGCTTTCAGTCGGTTGCATATGCGACACACCATGACAAAAACGGGTATTAATGGTCGGTAATTTTTATTTCGAGATAATGGAATATTTTATAACAAATGTGTATTTTTTTTGTCAAAATATTATTTTTAATATTTGACTCTTTTCGACTGGTTTCCTTCCCAAGTGCATTGATAATCATTTCCAGATTTGGGGGAAATGGCAGAATATATATATTTTTATAGATGGTAAATGGAAATATTAGGCCCATGCTTCACATATTACCATGGTATTTGTCAAAATTTATTGATATTACAATTGTTGAAATAATTTACCCTTTTTGCGGACATTTGTAACATTTTGGATGGACCTGTAATTCAAATGTGGTTAATTTATACTCCTGCAAATAGCACACTATAATCATAGTCAATACATATTTAACCAAGCACTGCACTGATGCTTGTTGTTGTTGTTGGTTGTGTTTAACGGCTCAATGAGAGATATCTGTACGTGTACACATATTGATTGGTTGATCAATTTTTTGAGTTTTCAATATTTATTTTAAACATGGTTTATATAAAATATGAGCTACACACAAACTTCAAAATACTGCGGTTGAAGACACTGGAATATATTCTGTTGCAACCGATTTGAATCCGGGACATTGTGTCCAGCACTATAGATCCAGTAATTAGCTAACAGGCTACATTATTTAATTTGTTAATGTAAATTAAACAGTAGTTATGCACCATAAGTTGGGAAAGCTTCGAGGGTAGTTGACTATCACATAGGCTATAAAGTATGAACATTGCTTGTGTTTAGTCTCAGAGGCCTAGTCAGGTATGAACTACTGATTCATTGGAATAATTCTTAACTCTTTTCAACGACCGTTTTATGAACCACGGCAGATCGAGTATGACGTTGGTATTCACAACTTTTGAGGGTAGGGAGAGGGGTTTTATTCACAAAATAAATCATAAATCATTGGTTCGTTCAACATGATCAATTACCTATACATGTAGTAAGTGGAAACCTGGAAAGTTCTGCTGGAATCCTGAATTTGTGTTTGCATGATTCCGGTAATAACAAGGTAAATCACCCCGCCCGCCTAAAGTATATTGAGTATATGCCACGATTACAGTGATACATCCATTTTATCAGGCAGAGTTGCATAGCATTGTTGAACCAAATAATTAGAGATATTTTATAGGAATCTAGTATAGATGAAGCTGAAGGAGCACTTTTGGACATGGCAAAATTAGTACTATCTGAATTCAGGCCTCCACGTTTTTTTTTTAAGTTTTCATTTTTCATGTTTTTACCTTATTTTCTAACAATAGGGTGTCTATTCAACAAAGTCCGAACACGTTTTTACTTTATAACACTTCCTTCCCCATTTATATTATGTACATTATTAGCAGAAAAACAGCGACTATAATATCCAGGAGAGCTTATGCTCTCCTGAAACTCTTCAGGAGAGCATTGGAATGCTCTCCTGGCATTTTTCATACGTGGAGGCCTGTGAATTTATATATTATTATGAACACAAAGCTATCCGCTGGACAGACCAAGGTTCATTTCTCATTTATTTTATATTTTATTAAGAAATTAACATTATTCATGATGTCTGGTTGAACACAGTATAAATATGCATACACCACACAATGTGTCTCTCTCTACACAGAAAATGATATAAATTATAACATTATTAATATTGATAACATAATACACCGAAAATGGGGTATTATATGTGCAATCTGCATTTTGAAAATATTGACATATATAGTTCATGAAACTTAGATTTGAATTTGAATGTTTGAGCAAATAGGCTTATAGCCATAAATTAATTAATTACCGTTTTAACAGTCTAATACATGATACCTAGTTAACAGCTGGATATTTATCTAATTAGTAGCTAGAAATTGACTTTGTTCATCATGTGTGGCCATACCATGGATATTATAGTACTATACACATACACCAGTCTCATGTACATTATTAATGGCATAAAAGAACATGGCTACTAGCCATCTCAACTGTGACTCGCCACTACCCATCTAAATATTAACAATGGTTCAATACATATGACACAACACAATATGCAGTGACAGTAGTAGATATATATCTATTATGTCTGCAATCTGCATTTTGAGATATTGACATGGTTCGTCAAATGTCACCGATCATCCCTAATGTAGGCTGTTGCCACCAAAATTGAAAATGTGTTTTAAGGCATGTCATTGATTGGTGGAGCTTTAGCTTTCGTTTGACGTTTAAATTACCTAAATAGGACAAAATACAATAAAATTATCAATATTTTAACAGACCTTCACGTATGATTAATATCACACTGTGATTTACGACCAATATTAGCAGAGTAACATGAGTTTTACCTCCAGAAAAAAGGGGGGATTTTTTTTTTTTAAGATTTTTTTAAGGAGAGCAATCAATTGCTCTGCTGAGCACTTTTCAGGAGCGCCTTGGAGCGCGATCGCGCCGGCGCTCCTTATAAATGAAGGTCTGTTTTAACACATGTATGTTTTATGGTGCATTTTGGAAAAGAAAAGTAAAGGTGATAAAAATGACGTCATAATTGGCAAAATGTGTACATTGTACATGTATACAAAACTAATCAACATATTACCCTAAAATATGACTTTCTGTGTTAAAGTTTCAACCAAACATGTTTTTTTACAGAAATATAATAATATCACAATAATAAACATGAGGAAAACTGAAAATCAATATTTTGAGGATTATTCCATCTTTTTTGTCAATTTGAATGACTTTCATATTTGCCGGCAAACTACTGATGGTCACATATTTACAACCTTGATAAATCAGGAAACAGTCTCATGTATACTTAATATGATACAATTAGTAGGAATTTGCATTGCTCATCTTATCTGGATGAATACACAAAGGTAGGCCTATACATTAAAAATTGGTATTCAGGTTATTATACGCAATATACCACAATAAACTGGGTATTATATGCAGACAA
This sequence comes from Scotoplanes globosa, assembly GCA_027575025.1. NCBI lineage: Eukaryota > Metazoa > Echinodermata > Holothuroidea > Elasipodida > Elpidiidae > Scotoplanes > Scotoplanes globosa. The sequence goes on along the minus strand of JAODAI010476172.1, from coordinate 9,143 downwards.
TCTGTATTCTAGGATATGGACACATTAACTTTAAGGTCATTCGTTTATGCTTAGGCATTATGAACAGAACTTGTTTATATTTTCTTTCCAATTCAGTTCTTTATAATATTAATGACCATGCCTGAAGCAATAGTAATAATACACTTGTCAATTGTAGGGCCTAATGCAGGGCTCAAAATAACCGGAGGCACCGAAGGCCATGGCCTTCATACCCTTCACTTTGGCCTTCATGCCCTTCAAAATAATTGTACACCGAAGGCCAAATTTTCCATTGACTTTCTGTGCTATGAGCTTTCCCATCGTGATTAAAACGGTGTGCCCGGATGAGCTAGCCATTTTGGCCTTGACAGGGCTCGAAATAAGAATCGAAAGGGGCAAGGCCAAAATGACCAGATTACCAGTGCAGACCGTTGTAACCACGAATGGGGCACCTCATAGCACAGAAAGTCAATGCTAAATTTGGCCTTCGGTGTACAATTATTTTGGAGGGCATCAAGACCAAACTTAAGGGCACAGAGGCCATGGCCTTCGGTGCCTCCGGTTATTTCGAGCCCTGCCCTTTTCTCTTCTTATTTTGAGCCTTGCTAATGTACTTGTAAACTTGTCAAATGTAGAAACATGAACCATATGGTCACGCGTAAACATATACATGTGCAAATAAAAATTATATAGAACTGTACCAAATTTAGTTTCCATTAAACTAGAAATCATATTTATTAATTACTTTCAAAGTAAGTCTAATAGAGCTCTCTAACCCACATAGTAATATAATAATATGATGCCCAGACATTTTTTATACCCGTTTTGTATATTTTTTTCACCAGTAACCAATGACTACTAGCATCAAGTAAGTATTTAGTTATAACAAATGCTAATTTTGTGTCTTGTCTTGATTCCATTAAATTTAAAAAATGCAAATTTGTATCAATTTCAGGAATTCAGTTAATTTCAAAGAGCGCTGAAAATTGAGAGGAACTGTATAATGCCCCCCCTCCCCCCCCCCCCTCTCTCCACACTTATATAATGCCCATCCTCCTACATGTACATCATAGATGATCAACAATAACCAGGGGTAAAAGTAGAAAAGCACATGGTTAGATATTGCATTACTATTAACAGTGCAACAGGCCTCCACGTTTGAGGAGCGCCGGCGCGATCGCGCTCCTTAAACGCTCCCGACAGTCCCTTCTATGGCGCCTTCCCTCTATGGCCTTTTTTTATTATTTTTCCATGTTTTTACCTTATTTTCTACCAGGAGGGTGTCTATTCGATCAAGTCCTAACACGTTTTTACTTTAGAACACTACCTTTCCCATTATTATATACATTAGTAGACGAAAAACAACGTATGCACTTCTGGCATTTTTTATACGTGGAGGCCCGGTGCAATACAAAATATATTAAGATATCCAAACACCCTGTAGACGAATTCAATTGATTACCTTTCCTGAACCTGTTCACGACGAGATTATGCGAGCCACCAAAGCCAATAATATATGAGGAATAACCACTGTAATGGACATGCATCACCAATATTCAAACTCCAGACCTAGAAATGAGAAGTCAGACGCTCTATCTATATCAGATTTGGAGACACTCAAATGAATGAATGCAATAGGTTTCCTGGCCCTTTTCAATGCAAAGGTTATATACATGAGCCACCTGAAGCCTTTTATATAACAGTTAGAGTCACTGGAATATCAGGCCTCCACGTTTGAGGAGCGCTCCTTAAACGCTCCTGGCAGGCACCGAGGAGCGCGCTCTATGGCGCTCCTTATTTTTATTTTTCATCTTTTTACCATATTTTCTGACAGAAGGGTGATGTCTATTCGACAAAGTCCCAACATATTTTTACTTTAGAACACTTCCTTTCACATTATTATATACATTATTAACCAAAAAAACGGCGACAATAATATCCAGGAGAGCTTATGCTCTCCTGAAACTCTCCAGGAGAGCATTGGTATGCTCTCCTGACATTTTTCATGCGTGGAGGCCTGGAATATAATCAAATGACGCTGCTTTAATTGAGCTACTAACTTGATTTCAACATATTGTTTAAAGAGAAATTTTGTGAGTAACCTTTTGACCAGCTCCAACGAAATGGATTAATGGCTGTGTTGATGTGAGAAGGCGGAATAATTACGACAGTGAGTGCAGATCCATTTCATGAACTGTACAGAGACCTATAGCAGACAAGCTTTGATAATTATATTGAAATCACAACCCCTCGCTTTGGGGAGACATGGCATATGTGGGAAGAGTTGTTTATCTCAAGTGCAATATGGACTAATTGGGGATATGTTAATTTAGAATTCATATTCACAGAGCCTTCAGCGCCTTGTATAGAAGAGCTATCATTGCCCGTATCACAGAAACAAAATCGCAGCACTATTTAAGCCTATCTAGAGTATAAGTTAAGTGCTAAATAAAATATGTACTGGCTGATAAAGCCTAGAAGCTGATTAATAACACAGAGAACAAGTAAATGTTGTAGAGAATACCAGCGCTGCACGCTGGTAATTTTGCTTTGGCATACGGTACACGTCTCTGTTCCTCGCCAGCCAGGTTTATATTAGGCACACAGACAAACATGGACAAACATTCGGAAGGTGGCCTAGCAATCTACGGCCCATACATAACAGAATTCAGAGAAATTAACAAAAAAGATACTTCCTAACTGCAAGTACATAATATTAAATCAAATGTAATAGATAATGTGAAAACACTCCAGATGAAACTAAATCAAAATAAAGTTGTAATTTCAGAATAAAATCTTAAGCTCCTCAAAAACACATCTGTTAGACAGTTTTGTGGAAGAAATAGATAACTACTTATAGCTGGTCAGGCTGGAGGTACAGGGTAGCCTAGTACTGGACCAGACTATCAGGCATCAGAGGATTAATTGAATATCTGTGAGGAGTAGGTGGGCTATGCAATATTGTAATAATATAATAATAACAAATCATTAAGTCTTTATATAGCGCCTTACATCTGAACCAGATCTAAAAGCACTTTGGCAATATTACCCCTGGTCATTCGAGTTCTCGTATTACCCACACATACGTGGGCCCCATACAGCTATAATGATGCCCGTGGATGACATACAGTAGTAACACCTTGCATGTTCCCATTTATACACCTGGGTAAAGTGAAGCAAACAAGATGAAGTGCCTTGTCGAAGGACACACGCCAAGATAACCACAAGTAGTGCTGAGATTCGAACTCGCGACCTCACAGTCACAAGTCATTTGCCCTAACCACTGGGCTATCTCGATTTCTCGATATTGAAGTTAGTGATGTAAATATACAATCATGATTCATCATAGATCTAACCTCACAGCAATCCGTAATGATTACATTTTTAGTTAGCATATCGAAAGACGAGACTCTACCTGTTTGTTTTTGTAATTCGGCCAATCAGCCTGATCATCGACTTGTCATTATCAGCATGCCTGCCTCGTAACGAGAGACAGAGCCATGCCACAAATGTCAACTTCATCCCAGACTCATCAACAAACTATACTCTCGTAAACGTCACCTCTCGCTAACTAATAACAGTTGCTGCACGATCATCGACCGTAGATTTATGACTGAGAACAATTTAAACAATTAGCCATCATCAGTATCATTTTCACGCTCATCATATTATATCAGTCAACCATCTAGTTCCAAAAATTACATTTCATAGTCCATAGCATTTCCCCGATTCACTGACTGCAAAATTTGGCTCTCATAAATGAAAGTTTTCACTAATAATTAACAAAGCTGCTTCTCTATCTTAGAATTATGACAGAGAACAATTTAACCAATAGTCATCATTATTGCCACGCTCATATTATATCAGTCACCCAAAAGATTGCTATTTCCTTAAATTTACTTTACCTTTTATAGTCCATATCATTTTCCCGATTCACTGACAATTGGTAAAAAATGTTCTTATAAATGAAAGTTCTTACTAATAAAAAAGCGGATTCTTTATTTTAGAATAATGAGGGAGAACAATCTAAACAATAGTTGTCAACATCATCATTCTCACACTTGTCATATTATATCAGTCACCCAAAAGATTGCGGTTACCTGAAATTTAATTTAATTTTACAATAGTCCATTATCATTTCACCGATTCACTGACAATTGTAATTGCTCTCATAAATGAAAGTACTCAATAACAAAGCCGATTCTTTTCTTAGAATATTGACAGAGAACAATTTGAACTAAAGTCATCATTATCATTATTCTTACGTTTGTCATATTATATCATGTCACGGCATCAGATTGATATGTGCAAAATTTACTTAATTTTTTACAATAGTCCATTACCATTCCATGATTTACAGACAATTGTCATTGCTGTCATAAATGAAAGTTCTCACTGAGTTGATTCTCTATCTTAGAATTATGACAGAGAATAATTTAAACGATTAGTCATTATCGCCATCATTATCACGCATGTCAATTAATATATATATATATATATTGGTTCCCTATCAAATTACTATTTAAAAAATAGTTAATAGTCCCAACTATTTCCACGATTCACAGACTTTGTAAAATTGAAATTCTCACTAATTATAAACTCTGAGCGGATCCTCTATCTTAAAATTGTGACGGAGAACAATTTTAACAATTAATCACATTTTTGTAATGCCCGTCATATTACATCGGTTCCCTATCCGACTGTAAATTTAGTTTAAATGAAAGTCAGTATTAGTCAATATCATTTCCCGGATTCGCTGACTAATTTCTCTCATAAATGAAAGTTCTCACCATATCTTGTTGCTGGACTTCTCTAACTTAGAATAACGAAGAACAATTTAAACATTAGACATCATCATCATTGTTGGCATGCTCATCATATCATATCGGTTGCCTAGCTTTCCCAACATTTGTTAGTCAAAATCATTTCCCCCGATTCACGGACAGGTGTGTCTCCTAAATGCACACTACCTACTTGCTCTTACGGATTTCTATCTTAGAATAATAACGGAGAAAAATTAGCCACCATCATCATCGTTGTCTTAAAGTCACTATTATCAGTCTCCGTCATATTATTATCGGTCCCCGTCAGATCGACATTAGCCCAATTTAGTTTTATCGTACTACACATCATCCGCCGACGCATCACCAGGAAACCTCTCATCCAGGAAATTTGCGTCTCCGTTTCGTCAATTGTCTCAGAGTTGAATACCAGATCGGCGATACACAGAGAACAATTAGCCGGCGTGCCCCTGGGATTGGTACAGACGACAGAGAATCATTTCTCGCACGATAATAAAAAATAAGTAATAGTTACGATTGCGAGCTATATAATTGTAGTAGAACTGCATTATCAGAGCACAGAGCAGCCATCATCGTTAGAATCATGAATCTAACCAGTATAGGCACCCACTTTCAGTAGTTGTCTACGATAAATGCATGTATGTCGATATCGTCAATCAGCTATTATTAGCATCCACTGATTTATCTTCGTTCCCACGGGTGACGGACGTTAGGCTTAATATACTACAGACACGACTTCATAACTATATAGCTGATGCGATGACCGCCGACGAGTGTGCATGATTCTTAGTATCCGAGAGTTTCATCCATTTGAAGTTGGGCCGAGTGGCTGGTGATTCTCGTTTCAAACAGTGCTCACTATTAATTAAATATTGACTGCATAGATTAAAATAATTTAATTATATTTACCATTAAAATCATGTAGCTAGAGTAGCTTAAATTATCTTTTTCACGTCCAGGAGCTTACTGCAGGTAGCCAGCAATAGAACCATGCTTTAGAATAGGCCTACGTCCAAGTATGACGACATAGACCTATAATATCATCATCATTATTCTCACGTTTGTCATATTATATCAGTAACGGCATCAGATTGATATGTGCAAAATTAACTTAATTTTTTTACAATAGTCCATTACCATTCCATGATAATTACTGGCAATTGTCATTGCTGTCATAAATGAAAGTTCTCACTAAGTTGATTCTCTATCTTAGAATTATGACAGAGAATAATTTAAACGATTAGTCATTATCGCCATCATTATCACGCATGTCAATTAATATATATATATATATTGGTTCCCTATCAAATTACTATTTAAAATGGAATTATGGATATAAATGTAATTATACCTGTGCAGTGTTTCCGCTAAGGTGTGCCTAAAATGGGAGTAAACTCTCCACCCCAAAAAATGGGGGAGAAATTCCCTCCATGTTTTTTAACATATTTTTTGATGTTGCATCAACCCAAATAGTGTTGTACAGTATTATTAATGATATGTTTCACACCACAGAACCCCATAGTGTTGTACAGTACCATTAATGACCTATTTCATGCAATAGAACCCCTTGAAGCTATGTTCCTCGAAAATTAGATTTTTGATCGAAAAATTCCCTCCCGGATGTAAAAAATTATCCCCAGATTACAAAATCCCCCCCAAGATTACCCTAAGTAGTGTTGGTGAACACACTGACTGTGGTCACATTTTGGGAGATCGGTACACACCTGATTTGTAATAAAATCCTGATAGTCCGGATATTAAAAATTCCTGGCTAAAGTTCATGTTTCAGTTTCAGTTTATTGATTTCTACCAATATCATCACAAAAACATAATACATACATTATTCTTAACATTCTAAAGAAAAATTGTATACATTCAATGATAATTTATATACATTCACTTAAATATAACGTGAGAAATAAGTGAAAATGTGGTGATGGACATTAAATATAACGTTAGAAATAAGTGAAAATATGGTGTAGTAGACCTGTCCGTACTATATCATGTTAAACTTTAATAATTATAGGGCAGGCCTATACAGTACCATACAATTTCAAGCTTCAAGACCGGTATTACGCTGCGATCATTTTTTTGCAGATTTTGAATCATTTTAACAGCACATATTGCCATTACTACAGAGCTCTTACTTTTCCTAACAAATATTCTTGCGGACTATATCCTCTACGCACGGACGCAGATACCGCAGCTGAACCTATTCTGCGCACGTAATCCTCGACCGTCATATCCTCACTCCATATGTCGGTCCTCCACACAGGAGGATCCTCCAGCTCGTTTTACTAGATCCACACGACAGGCGTAATCTGCTCAACGATCACCGGCTTCGACGTGTCTGCGTGCACAGTATGTCAGTATATCACCGACTTTCACACCTCGCATCCACACAGCACAGGGGCCTATGCCAATTGATAGACACACATGCGTGTAGGAACACGGCGCATATCGATTTCGGTGGCAATTAATCGGCGCTCTCAAGCTGTCGTGCGATATAATGCGTGCCACACTTGCACATTGTGCATTAATCCGTTTCTGTAATTATTAGCTCCCGTAGCTGGCATCTTGACCAGATGGGCTATTAGCGGTCTCGGCGGACGACACAGGCCATCAATCTGCGACAACGGGAGGACGACGTGGCCATGACGACCGGGGGCGGACAAAGCCGTAAATTGAATATCAGAGAGGTTTTGGTCCAATAAAAGGGGCGAATTGAGTTAATATATTGCGCAGGAATGGGAATTTTACAAAATGAAATTGACTCTAAGCTAGACGCTGCGCATTTACATGGCGACGAGTGCAGTATTTACAATTTGATGACCGGTGCTGTCATGATATATGTGGGCAATTACTGCAGCATTTAAAGTGATGCAGGATCATCTACAATTTCAAATAGCATTTAGCCCAATTATAGAGAGAGTTGAAAAATGCATTGACATTCCACATACCGCATGAAAGTGTTAACCACGTACATATTACAAAATGCTAACTGCATGTAGCGTTGATGCGGATGCAATGGAAATACGTTACAGTACACATCGCAACAACTCACAATAAATGCCAATAATTTAGTTGGTTTTATTGATTTACAGAGCAACAACAGAAACGTAAAGTATCTAACAATAAAATAATTTTCAGTTTTTGTTAGCAAAGACAGAAGGGGGAGGCCTATGCCCCCCCCCCCATCTCCAACCGTGTGGATAATTACTGTTAACACTAGTTACCATACATTTGTACCATTATCTAATTACTTTGGTCTTTTATAAACCCGTTTCTTATTTACAGTGTACATCTAACATTTGAGTAGCCGCAATTATACTCCCAGCCAATTGTATAGGTTACCCTGTACCTCCAGCCTGACCAGCCATACTTGTACACTGTTCAAGGGCTGACTGATTGACTGATAATGTTTCCTGGCCCTTTTTCAACGCAGAGGCTAAGTGAGCCACCCAAAGCCTTTTTTAAACCAGTTAGAGCCACTCCAAGGGATATAATCACAACACCATCCAGATAAGCGAGACACAATGACAAGAGAACGTCCCAGAGGCTGTTGCATGTGTGATACTTCCTTTCATACAGTGGGTTTGTTAGGATAGGCCTAGCCAAACTGTCGGGTGATGGTGTTGTTACAGTTCCATTTCCACACTTTGGGGGAATAATAATAAATGAATGAATAGGTTTCCTGGCCCTTTTCAACGCAAAGGTTATATGAGCCACCCAAAGCTTTTCATATACCAGTTAGAGCCACTGGAATTTAATCATCATCACTCCGGATTCAAACTTGTGACCTTGCAATCATAAGTCCAACACTATCAACTGAGCAGGTATACATATATCTTAACCATAGGACCACTCAAACTACAAGTCCTATATTACAGCCGTTATATAGGCCTACATGGTAAAACAGTCCAACTCATTTTTATATAAATGCTAGATAGTGTTAATTCCACATCATCTTTGACATTGTAAAGTTTACTTTAAAGTGCGCATTAGATGGTGCAGTCTATCCTAGCCATATAGTTAAAACTTGTTCAGTCTGAAATGCGTTACTTATTATTTCATGTAACTTTTGATGGTAAAAGGGTTATTTTTGACATATTCTATGTTGCGTTGGTATTTGTGCAGTAATTACGACTGTATAACTTTGAAGTGATTAATCTCAAAACGTTTATTTTCCGGTCGGACCGTTTACCATATAATGACCGGCATATTATATTTTTATTAGTACTCACAGCCACATTGCATGCCCTGGTGGTACAGCCCATAGAGCAGCGAGCCACAGTGATCACAGAACGTGGGACTGCTGTAGGTGTGTGGCTTGAACTTGTGCTTGCTTCTAGGGTCCTGTCA
>JAODAI010476062.1:0-14197 GCA_027575025.1 Scotoplanes globosa | reverse complement strand
AGCGCGCCTAAAATCTCTTTCAACACAGTCCTTCCATCTCAATCGCGGCCTCACCCCTTCTACCAGCATACATGTTCGACATCGCCATTTTGTGGAGCCGCCCTTTGTCCATCTGTCGTATGCATGCCCAGCCCACCTCATATGCCGCCTAATCAACAGCTCCGTAAGACTCCTAGTCATCCCAATCACCTCCCGTATAATACAGTCACAAATAGTCATCCCAATCACCTCCCATGTATCAATTAACCTTATGCTCTCCACCGGTTAACCTCCGCCATCCTTCTCATCCAGTTATTTTCACATACTCGGCGACGCTGTTACTGAGCACTAGATAGAGCCACAGTTTCAGTCCCGTAAATACATACTGGAATAACACATGTTTCCGAAACTTTCCATTTTAATTTCTTTGAAATCTCTCACAATCCCCTACGTCTGCCACCAAATACCACCCCCGGGTAAGCAAAACTATTCCTCTGCTTAATCCATTTGCCTGCTAGAATTATACCCACGTCCTTGTCGCTGCGTACCCACTGACAATACATTCGTCTTATTCAAGCTGATACGTAGCACATGCCTGTCTACTAAATTATTACACTCTACCATACTCCTATAACTCCTGCTTTCTTTCCGTAACTACTGCCAGGTCGTCGACGTATACAAACTTTTGCAGGATGTTTTTAGTACTGAATTTCCTGCTAATCACTTCCATTACCATAATGAAAAGTAGAGCTGCTTATAAATGCTATCTTCTATATCACCACTTGCCTTTTCTACCGCCCTTCTAATTGCTCTCGTTTCTGCCCATACAAATGCCATAATGCTAATTCAGGTTGTACCCCTATTATTTACCTCTTCTAATTTATTCCATACCTGCTTATTCTTATCTCATTCGTCTACCACATCTGACTTTTCTTCCACGATCACCCACGCTTACCCGATATGCTTCCACTTAAAAGTACCCCACTCAACTTCTACACTCCCTACCTACTCATTGTAACTCCCCGAAGATATGTGCCACCATTTCTCTATATTCTACGGCCACCTGCTGCTTGCATAACCACCACTTAATTATTTTTTGACCCACTTCTCTCGCCGCCTTTAACTTTTTCTACGTTTACTATGAAAACCAGAGGCATATGTTGTATAGTAACATATTCCCCAGCAATGGCATTTACCATCCTTAACCTTCCACAATTGCTCCTTCCTAAGTACTAACAAATCCATCTCAGTTTTGTGTAACCCACTCCTATAATTATGTAACTGTAACCAAAACACAGCCATGTCATTACAAAGACATAACTCCACCAGCTCGCTATTCATTGTACCCCAAATCTCTCTTCCCACTGCTCTACCGTCACTACTTCCTTATTCAACCCTTCTGAAACTAAAGTACCAACCCGTTACTCCGCCCATCCCCCCTACATGAAATAATTTAAAGCCACCCAATAAACTCCTTGCCATACGTCCCTTCCAATTTGTCTCCTGGACACACAACATTTCTAGCCTCCTCCTACCAATCATGTCCACCACTTCCAGACTCTTCCCTGTCATTGAGCCTACATGCAAATACCCTATTCAAACCAAATATTTATATTAATTTAATATCATTTGATCTTTAGTTTGAATCTTCTGGATTTGTTTCAAGGTGTTAGAAGCTATATGTATGTGCATTTGGGGATTGCAATTGTACAATTAAAAAGGGTATACCTCACAAGTGACTCTTTTGGGGCGTCGTTTGTTCTTGTAGCTTGATGGTGGACGGTGGCGACCATGATCCTTGTATTGGTGAAATAGTATAATATTGGTGGTTGTCACCAAGGCTCTGCTTTGGGTCATTTGTTGTTTGCTTCTTATTAGTTATGTATGATAACGTTGCTATTTAAGTTATCAATAAGTCTGCTGCCTATACTATGGATATATAAACATTTCCTTTTAGAAGGATATGACTATATATTACAGTTGGTTCTGGTCTAAGCAGTTCTAAGCGGAGCGCCACTAAAGGTTGCGCGGAGCGTACCAATACAATTTTTGCTAAATGATCTCCCCAGATGGCCGGAAACAGCACTCATTCTTAATTTAGTCCCTCATAATTTATGAAAATCTAAATTTATTTGTGACATATCTGTCGATAATACTGATTTTCCAACGATACTGATCTGTCAATGACACTATTTACCACCACAGTAACTGATATTGGAAAGTGGCTGTACTATTTGATATTTGCTCGAAGAGGGCATGTTGAGAGAAGGCGTGTAAGAATACATCAGTTCACGAATGCAAAGTGGCATATTGATATAAGCACACATACAGGTAATAACAAGCATGTTGAAGCCAATACGAGACTTACTTGGAAATCAGTGCAGCTCATAAAGTACTGGTGTAATATGATTTCATCTAGCTTAATTTGTAATAATACGGGAAGCTGTATTTTTTCATTTTTGAAGCATACACCTATGTCGATTTGTAGTATTTAACCGATCGCCGTTGGACCTTAATAAGTTCTAAACCTGCCCAAACCAAATCCGCCATTCCGCTATCCATTAAAATAAAATGGTCCCTATCGTCTTTTACTTAAAACCTAGTGTTGGTAAATAATGTATGTCAATTGTTGGCGTATGCAAGCACGAAGCCATTAAAACCGATTTTAAACTTAAACCTCAGATCAACAATAATAATCTAAAATATTTCGACATTGGCAAGCAAACTGGGGTTAACTTGCCCCAAAAATAACCACTCCTATTCAGATATTCAAGTAATTGTTTCTCACAACCCTATAACCCCTGAGTCGGGTTTCTGGTCGATCTTCAATATTAATTAATAAATTAAATCCATTCAGCATAATAGCCCATCCAAAATGTATACATCCATACTCTCACGTCCTTGTGCCAATTGCTGTATACAAATAATTATAGAAACACCTGTAAATAGGGAGAACATATAACAGTTTTGTTAATATTCATCAATTCAATCAATCAATCAATCAATCAATCAGATAATTTATAAAGCGCAGAATATCCAAAGTAGAAGCAATGTTCAGTGGCGCTGATAGTCAAACAGAAAAAGCTCCTGAAAATAGGTGGGACTTCAAACGTCGTTTGAATGTGTTGATGTTGGCTGCAACTCTGATGGCAGGGGGAAGATTGTTCCAAAGTTCTGGAGCAGCAACAGAGAAGGAACGACGACCGTATGCGGAAAGCTTCCATCTAGGGACCATAAGAAGGTGTTTGGAAGATGAACGGAGACTACGTGTAGAAGAATAAGGGCGGATAAGGTTGGACAAGTAGCTAGGAGCAAGACCATTTAGAATATTGTGGAACTGAGCAAAACGGGGGTGATGTGTTGAAATTTATTTGTGTGAGTCACAATTCTGGCTGCAGTATTTTGAGCATGTTGCAGAGGTTGTACTTGGTTATGAGGAAGATCATACAGCAACGAGTTACAATAGTCGAGCTTGGAAGACATGACTACATGGACAATCATTGAACATAATTAACAAATAACGTAGTAAGATACATCGTAATGCTGAATACGACACCATCAATGACACGCTTGAAAGGAACTAACAACCATGTCTTACTGCTATAAATTAATACAATGATGTCGGCAAACAAAATTGGTTTAGTCCTCCGATATGTGAATGAAAAATAGCATGCAACTCTCGTTGTAAAGTAAGTCTTGTTTCCAAACAGTTTAAGTCATGTTTGCTCCATTATAAACTTCAAAGCTTTAGCATCAGTGGTGATGCAATAAACAAACATATATGTTATTATTGACATTATCGCCTCTAATGCCACGGCCATTGATGACATCCCACAATATTTACATTATCATCTTAATTATCTACCAGTAATCCATCGAAAGTGGTACTTTGACATAAGATTGGTTGAGTGCCAACATATCATATTTCTCCAAAAAGGGTGACACACCCTATTCAGATAATTATATCTATGTGTCACTGACATGTCCAATACAAAATAATATAACACATTATATCACATCAAACATCTCCAAACTTACAATATCCAAAGTGGTTATTGCAACGGTTTCAGAGTAGAATATTTGTATGACAATCGATGAGCTATAGTAATACCAAACAACAAATGTCACGCAAATCGATTGCCTAATCTTCAATTTACATAATGCTCCCGATACCATTCCGAACAATACACTTCACTTTATATCGATTGTATTGGATTACTTAGGAAGATATTAAGATATTACTCAACACCTGACAATTTCAATGTACATATCGACAGTTTAATGAAGTTAGGCGGATGGTGTAGTGATTTGAAATACTTATCTGAAAAATGACGTTGACAAAGTATAACACAACTCATAGTAAGCATCCCATTTTATCACCGGTGAATATGAAACCCGGGTTATGGGTTGCATGTCTAATGTGTACAATAACCTCCATATCTAAAAGTAAGTGTGGCGGAACGAAATTTTATATTTATAACTATTTTCATTGACATGACACTTGTGTTTGTTTTATTTAAGTTTATTGATTTTGATACAGTATTAGTCACAACATGTTTCCGTGGTAAAGCAAATAAATGTTGTGGCGGTACGAAATGGTAAATATCAGAAAAGTTGAGAATTGGAAGTTGGCGTCGTTATTTTCAAAAGTATTAGGATATAAAGTGTAATTTCCATCATGCACATGATTTAGGTTTCCTTCAATTACTTATAAGATAATTATAGAATTATGACCTTAATTAACATTAGTAGATCTTTGTTTGAAAACAATCAGTGTGGCTGGATGGAATGTGATGTGATGGAAAATTCTCCATACACTAAACGTATAGATACATTTGCCAAATTCTGGTGTGGCGGGACGGAAAAACGTCTAAATTTATCCTAATTTGCGGAAAAATACATTTGTTAGATTTTTAGGGAATCCTACTTATTATAGATAATCATTATACCAATATGTGAAATTTATTGTCCTGTTACTGTTTAATTTTTGGAGGATGGGACCATTTTTTTATTATAGCCCTACAAATTTAGGAGATACCTTATTAAAATCGCATGATCTCTATTAAATTACGAAGATGCTTAATCCTGCGATCCAACCATATAACTACCTCATTCGTGACTGAATTGTTTCTAATATTGCTGATCAATATCATTTTGTCAAGCAAATATATGATCCCTAATTCCATCCGCTAAGCGTGGCTAATATAAATCGTCGTGGTTCTGCCAGCGAGATGGCTGGTTCGAATTCCAGAGCTGTTAGTTATTATATGGATGTGTGTCGTTGGATAAGGTACGTTACTTTTATTTAGGCTATACATCGGTACCTAAGAGGTATTACCGTGTCAACTGTTCACATGTATATGTGTCATATATGATTGGATTGTGTGGGTCAGATGACAACGCCAATGACCAGTGGCGATGCACTTCAAAGCGCCTTGAGCTCTCTTTGAGATGGAAAGCTATATATGAAAACGTATTATTATATTACTATTATCTTCTTGAGTAGTATAATTTCCGTAATTTCCGACGAATGCATTCAAATCAACGACTTGGAAATATGATAAATACTCACAAACAGTGTAGTTATGATTTTCGTAACAGCATTTTCTAGTTAACGATTCCGAATCAGATGCACGCGGAGGTAAAACTAGCCTGAACATTTCGTTTTGTACGACAATAATAAAATTAATTTACACCGTTTTTAATATTTCGAAAATGATAAATGAACAGGTATGGGAGACTATAAATGTGCAAAATTATTCTTGTATGGCTCCCATATACTATACCCAATGTGTCCTGCATCATAGATGCATATGCGCTATGTTACGAATTACACGTATACTATGATATCCGTATAGTCTAGTAATATTATACATATATTTATACTATTACACTTATCTATGATAGCATATACACACACTACACTTCAGCACGATTCAATGATAGCATTTGAGTTGCTGAAATGAATACATTAATATTAGGTTTAATGTTAAATTTGATGGACTTATGCAATCGTGCAAACTGCCTGGAAAATGATAGACCAATTAGGCATCAAAACGTATATTGTATTGTCAATCCAGATCCTCCCTAAACTCGTATTGCCAATATGACCAATGGTCCAGATCCTTAATAATATCGTATGCATCGATAGGCTATTTGAAAGTAATCGATACAACATCGTACATTTTCAAATTTATTTCGGTATAGTTTTTATTTGAAACTTCATATTTCCAAAACGAGACAGTACACAAATATTAGTCGCCATTCAATAATTATCTATTCGATAAACCGATGATATATTATTGATATCTCCACCTTATTAATCCCTAAAGAGGGATGAGGAAGAAAATACTAACTGACAGCGGCATCATTGGGCAAAGCTCCCTAACTCCCTCTATTCGTAGCCATGATTCTTCAATCTTCATCACCATGCACACAGTCCCTCTCAAATGAGGTATCCCCCTACGTTTTACATGTTCAGCCCATCTCATACGCTCCCTTATCACCCTCTCTGTAAGACCCATACCACCCCAAACTCCTCCCGAATATCGTCCAATATACTCCTGTCCACCTGTTCAGCCCCCGCTATCTTTCTCATCAAACTATTTTCGCAAATTTGGAGTCGCTGTTGTTGAGGCCCTGTCTCAAGCCCTTAAACACCTGCAGGGATAACACATGTACCCAATACCTTCTCTTTTAATTTCTTAGAAATATGTCTATCTGACATAATCCCCTCTATATTCCTCCAGGCTAGAGCCCCCGACTGGATTATTTACCAATCCCCAGAAATCGTTTCGCCAGATATATAAAACTGTCCCTCTTCCTAATACATTTACATGCAATAATTATACCCAATTATTATCACTGCATGCCCACTGAAAAATACCTCTGTCTTACCCAGGCTCATACGCAATCAATGCCCCTCACATAAGTAATTCCATTCAATCAGAACCTCCTGCAACTCCTGCTTACTATCCATATTCATTGCTATCGATCGTCAGCATATAACAACTTTTTCAGTACATTCTTTGTACTGACTGTCCTGCTAATCACTTCCATTACCATAATGAAAAGAAGTGGACTTAGAGCACTACCATGCCTAAGCACAATATTGACTCCAAACTATTCTGACATCCTTTAACCAACCAGAACCCTACGCCTTGTACCTTATAATACCCCGGTACTTTCCTGAGTCATGAACATCACCCTTTTGTTTTCAATACCTAGTTTAATTAAAGATTTTCACAAAATGTGCTGATATGACTAATTCTAATGATATTATACCACAGCAATCCAACTGGAGTGTGTTATTTATTTAATCTACATTGCGTATTTATTTTTCAACAACTTCAAATATTGTGTGGGCATATGTACACGAAGCTGACCTACATATTATACAATAGTATCGTGCTGAAACATGAACACGTGGAAATAGGTGATTTCAAAAAGATAAACAGTTAAGTTATGTTAATGATAAATTAACCCGATAAATTAGACCTTGTTAAGGTCAATAACTGTCGTGTTTCATATTTTCTGCAGGTATTATGCACGGTCTTAAGTTGAGCATTAAATCCATTAATGCCCAATCAATGTTATACTTGTACACGCGACCAGACTTTGAACTCTCGCTTTAATTATTCACACACTTTTAGCCAAACTTATTGATTTTCTACATCAATTATCCAATGTAAAAATCGATGATGAATATTTATTTTCAGTGACCAATCATTACTGAATTTGTGGAATTTGAAGACTGAATCAGTCTTTGTCACGCCGACAATTTGGAAAACTCCATTCAGTAAGAAGGTGTACATATTTTGAAACAACTATCTACATATTCTATAGTCCCCGAATACTATATAAAACGGTAATTTAAGTTATATATGCTGCATAAATGAATTTAAAATTCAACATTTTTGCCATAGTGAAACGTAAATCCCTAAGTAATATTATCTTACAAACTCAACACTCCCTCCGAAATGGACAGTCCATGGGTAGAAAACGATGCCTCATTTTCGCCGGAGAATGTGGCTTGAACTGGATAAAAAAACGCACTTTTGATCATATTTGATGTACATTTAGGGAATATTATTTGTTGTATGGTTTAAATAACTCCAGTTTACACCAACAGTGTCATGATGAAATACATTTGCCAATAAGTCAGAAACACTGCAGTACTAATGCAGGTATCAATGTGAATCTTTCCATACCCCATCGAGGCTAGGTCAAGAAACACCATCAATCTGTAGGCTACCTAATAAAAATAAATGCAATATGAATATTTAACTAATACACTATATGATGTGTGGTGAATCTTGAACTAATATCTTCATATATGGAGTGAACTATGTACCCAGTCATATTTTTGGGTGGGGATAAATTCCAGCGGAGAATCTTGAACTAACACCATAATAATTGTGGTGATTTTTTTGCTAAAAAAAGATCACACATTTTTGAACTGTGGTGAACCCTTGAGGTGGTGTTTGAATATTACGATTGACGCCTGCATACATTTTAACGTCGTATGACACAGTCTATAACATGATACAAAATAATGTTGCATTCTTCAAAAATGTGAAATGACATGATAGTGTAACACGCCATGTGATTGGTTATCACAGACCACACGTCACGTCATACATATTGAAGTTGTTTAACGTATGCCACTGCCATTATGTGGCTTAGATGGTGACTTGATAATGCAAGGACTCTATAAGTGCGACGTAGCACTTTATGAAATACCGTTTAAAATGCACGTGATACCTACATGGAATGTCTGAATAGAACGATGTCAGTTTAAAGATGTTCACAAGACATTAAAGGAAAAGTCATTGAAGCAAAATGTCATACAACCAGCGGTTGCGATTCACGAGTTAAAACGTCGAGTGCATATTATGCCCCTAGTTATTTTAGGTTAAAATATAATAATAGTTAAAAGGATAGTCCACCCTCAATAAACATCTATTGTAATACATTGGTAATAATAACATTTTAACATTATAATCGTTTTTTTTGTAAAAATGTACGTCCATACAAAGACCTAAGTTTACACGTTATGAACGCTCCAGTCTCATTAATATTCAAGAGCTGACAAGAGCGTAACGTCATGTACTCAGTTGTAATATTGCTATGACAAAGTTTGTATTGGCTTACTGTGTAATTTTAACTCATAATTCATTCAAATCATATAAATCAATTCCAAACACCAAGACGAATGTAGAAATGGAAAAATATGACTGTTTTCCATCGAAACTGATGAATTTAAATGAATGAAAATTACCCTCAACATTTGAAAATGCATATTAGCCGTTAGAGCGCGCGTATGATATAGCATGCACTGAGTACATGCAGCGCGTACCCTACCGTATATACAGTAGACGCCTCGATGCATGACAGTATTCGATATTCCAAACTATAAAGTGTAAAACGTCAGAGGCTTGTTCTCAAATTCAAATCGAGAAGTAAACAACAACTTTAAATGGTGATTCCTTGAAATTGTAACGTACGAAATGTGTGGAATTTAGTAGATGGTATTAACTTGTTTTCCTTCATTTTCTAAATTATTTTGAAATGAAGGTGGACTATCCTATTAAGCACAATGTCAATCTAATTAGGCCTACACCCACATATTTCTCCCTCACATATCCTTCGGAATATAGTACATTGACCTACAATTGATTAATATAATCAACGATGGGAACAAAAAGTTCATATTCGGTATGTTGATTAACCGCATGAAGATTAATCACCATACCGAATATCATGGAATTTATCACCATTTATTTGTTTGGTATACCGTGTTTTCAACCTCAAATGGCCTTTGACCCTCCACCCAAAGTAGTATGCATATGTACGCATTGGGGTCATTCTTCATACAAAGTTTGAACTTTGTCGGACTTTAACTTTTTAAACTAATTTATTAACAAGCTATACACCAAGTTATAGTTGAACCTCTAGTTGTCCATATATGGCGTCACGCTATACTTGTCAACGTATATTTTTAGAAACATGGCAGATCACGAAAATTGTTTCCAATGTTTAGTATTATTTTTTACTAGTGTGTACGCTGAACAGAGTATTCTTAGTGACTGTTACAACAAAGTACGCTTACTATGTGTGGTATAACACAGGATATAGCCTATAGCATCAATTGGATCATTATCTTAACACTGGCCAGTACTGTTGCCGATATTGACAGGGTATTCGAATAGTCCCACATCCATACACAATACGTGCGTAACAGCAGTTCCGATGTGACTATGGTAGGCCATATGGCATTATGAGTACGATGGCCTACCGTAAGGTGACACACTACTGTCGATTAGCAGTGTTGGGTGTCAGGTTCCATAGGACGCGCAATAAATAAGATCCAGATAGTAGGTATGTTAAAGTGACACGGGCCTTTAAATGATGGTGACAACATACTTTAAAATAAACCAAATCATAGGTAATGGTATACTGACAATGGCATAGAAGGATTGTCCAACATCTTAACAGGGGAAAGCGACCGTTTTGGAATTAAAATCGGCCGACTTCTAAAATATGTTTTTCACTTATGTTTCAGCTAATGTATACTACCCAGTGCACTGAACCCTAACTTAACTGTGGTGGGGGCGTAATGTCCCCCCGTAAATTGTAACCTGTAAGAATATAACATTTTCCTTCAACGACTTCATGCTTTCACGTCTTGTGTACATTATGACATGACTACCGTCCAAATAATACATCCCGTGCAGGTGTCACATTAATGTTAAAAGTGTATGTTTTAAAAATGCAATTACTGCATGTGTTTGTACATAAAAGGAAGTTGAAACTAGATAACATGTGCTAACACATATTTGGAAATGAAATGACAGTCAGTTCATTATGTAAGGCTCAACTTCTTGTCTGATACAAATCATTTTGTCTAAAAAAATGAAATATAAACAAAATTAAGACAATGGAATACATAAGAAGCGATACAATATAGTACACAGACACTACAACAATTTATTAAAAACAACGAAATACATATTAAAAGTAATATAATATCACATTCAATTATTTTTCTTTTCATATCAGTGCTGAAATTTATTGTTAATATCATGCGTACTTTTATGTTGTCTTTATCATAGGTTATAATAAAATTATACTATATTTCAAGATTTTAGGTAATTTGGGTCATTGTACTAAATGAATGAATAACATTACGTTTTTACTTAGCTCATAATGACAAAGTTGGAAACATGCTGTGTATAACATACTTTTACATAGTCACCCACAATTTTGAAGTCATTCGGATATACCATGGTGATGGTCTTAGGGAGGAGTAGGCCCCTCGAACAGGTGAATATCAAACAGGGGTTAATGATCTCAATTTGTAGTTCACAACTATATTGTTATTGTGATATACATGTTATTAAATCGGTATGATTACTCTACATTGACAGTAATGTCAGCCATTTTTATGTCAAAGATGACGACCCTTAATATGTATAACACTGGACCTACCTATGTATAACACTGGATGCATCTTGCAATGCAAAAAGTGAACGCAAAGTGAAACCAACACAAATAATCGCGGCCATTTTAACCATTTCCTCCTTGTCGCTATCCTAACAATAAAACCCCATACAGTTACGTGTCGAAGAAGGGTGTACCCAGAAAATATTGAACGTTATTTCTTCATAATTCATTAAAAACAAATAGTTGGGAATGTATAATAATCAATGGATATATCAATATATCTTGCTGGTATTTTGTAGCATTACCAGATTACACGTATTTTTACCAATAACTTACACCTAATCTATGACGTAATTGATCGGCCGATTTATCCAGTGTGAGTCATAGCTATATCTATGGTCCATTTAGGAGAAATTTATCAGACTGATAGAATGTCAATCTCTCTCTCTACCTCGGTTTGAGTAGTAAATTGATGTTCATTGTCTTTTTTTCTGGATTGACATACTCCTTCCAATTTTTGTCTGCCGTATATAAACCCGCTGTGGATATCAAGGATACTGAGATCATGATAATATCCTAAAATAGTTACGTTACCTATTAATGTAATTAAGTTAGTATCTTCAATTTTTCACATGCTATTATGCTTACTCTGACTGAAGATTATTGATAATAGAGGTACGCTCAACTCTTTATACAATTTTGCAAAAATACAAGGTCACTGGGTATATACCTACGATAAGAAGGTAGCAAATAATACATTTTTATCACTTAGCTATTGCATATCATTGCAGTACCAGTCGTCATATTATTCCAATTTTCAGGGTATTTTTAATTTCGAACGCAAACTGCTAACTAA
The DNA here is from genome assembly GCA_027575025.1 of Scotoplanes globosa. Lineage (NCBI taxonomy): Eukaryota > Metazoa > Echinodermata > Holothuroidea > Elasipodida > Elpidiidae > Scotoplanes > Scotoplanes globosa. The sequence continues at coordinate 1,917 of JAODAI010476062.1, read as the reverse complement.
TACTAATACTATAATGTTACTATTTTATATATTGCTTTCCATCTCAACAATACCGCAACGTAGTTTACAGTGTTACTCATGGTAATACATCATCTCGTCTGACCTGTACATGCCACAAAGGATACATGCGAAAGTGATAATACCTCACAGGTTCCCATTTATAAACCGGTATGACAAAACAATATTCATTATCTCACCAAATGACATAACGTGGGATCGTTCTGACAGTCTTCGTACCAGAAACAATCGGATCAATAACCCGTAGCTTTAGCCATACTGCCACGACATGTTCCACATTGGTGTACCAACCTCGTGTCCAGACGCATGGAGCTACAATGTGCCAATTATATACTGAAATAAAAATAAATTTCATGGGAGCAAATTTGTAAGGTTACCCCTATATAATACTGTAATCCCGTCTTACATAATATATGCGTATACATTATTAATGTACGATCTTTATTCCATTGTATTATTGTACTAGGTATCTGCTCAATACCACGGTTCTTGGGATGTTATACTCATATTGCAATAAACCATGCCCCGAATTAATGTGCACGATACAAATTGAAAAACAAGCTGCTCATTAGAATATGGAAGTCACATACCATTACAAGAAAACTACAAATTAAGTGGCATGGACCATGCTAGATTAGATGACCGCTATGGTACCTCGTTCATGTGAATCCAACACCTGGCTACCACAAATATGCGAAATAATGTGTTAAGAGCACAACAAATGTCCCCCCAAAAGTACAGAAAGCAAAAATGGTATGTATTGATTTTGTTAATGAAAGTCATTGCATAATCATGCTAAGCATGTAACTAATGTTAGTCGAGTTTATAACGTGCGATGATTTTGCGGATTATGTATCGAATGTATAATTATACAGTGTGTCGGGCAGGTTATCACGTAAACAAACTAGTGCAGTGGGATAATAGTAATGCATATAAGTCTACACTGTGGGGATAATTATGCTGCATCAACCAAGGAACTTTGAGTGTTCAGCTGGCGCACAGTATGTCATGATGAATAATATGTTGGTATCTGAAGATTGGCAGATGGAGATGTTATTTCTGACGTATGTGAATAAGTTCATTACATATTACATGGGGAAAACTCGTATATACATCCCGTTAATTAATATGTGCATAGACCTAATGCTGTTTTTTAGATGTAGCTTAATACATGCGTAACGCTGTCATTGTATAAAATGTTTGTCAATAACGCTTACTTTGCAGTTGTTTTCTCAAAAAAGAATATTTAAAGATTACATTTATATTACAACTATAACTTCAAGTACAACATCAACTACATTTTGGGGAATTAATATCGATAATCATCTATCATGCCATGAACATATTAACAACGTTTGTAAATCTGTATCTAGAATAGTGGGTGCCATGAGTAGAATTCATTTTTATACCTAGTCGGAGGTTATTAATTATCTACAATGCGTTGATCCTACCTCACGTTATGCATAGCATTATATTATGAGGAAATGCTAACTCTACATTTCTAGAAAAAAAATATATTGTCTAAAAGAGGGCCAGTAGACTTATTGGTAAGTCTACTTTTTTTGCACACACCACCGTGACCCCACTACATTACAATCTGTTTTGAAGCAAATAACACTTACCACAACTATCATACTCGTGCGAGGGGATATTTGCTCCAACCATATACCAGAAGTAAAGCAGTGATTATGTGGAACTATCACTCGACCATGAACTAAGAAATTGCAAAACCATTACCACTTTAAAAAAAACACTTAAAGCATTATTTAATTAACCGATATATGTGATTATTATTGGGACTTATTATTTGATTTGCATATATTATTGTTATTATTTTTTTGTTACACGCCTGAATAATTTGCATAATTTAATGACTGTTATGTTTCATAGCTTATTATC
>JAODAI010475951.1:0-14207 GCA_027575025.1 Scotoplanes globosa | reverse complement strand
CGCCGGGGTGGGGGGATCCCCTCCCCCCCCACCCCTAGCTGACAGTGATACACAAGTATCAAATATTCAAGTTCAATTCATTGTTCATGTAAAATACAACTCAAATTAAGAAACACGTATATAAGAAAATCGAGGTGGTCTGACAAAAAAAGTAAAGTATGAAATGCATCAGACTAATATAAAACATCCACATAATACCCACCTTCCCACCAAATTGATGACAAGATCAGACAAAGCGACATTTCAAGACTGAAGGAAACTATCATGTGAACTGTTTAACGTCATCATCAATTACGCACACATTTCATGTGCACATACTAACACGTCCCTTTGAGACACGTGTGTAGCTTCATTAATTTTCATTCCAATATATTTAATTCAGGTATCCCAATCACTTTTAGCCAAGCAGTGTTTTGTCCTCCTTTGTTCTTCTTTGTTTTCCTGTTCATTTCTTGTAGTCCTTGTTTGGCTGGTGTCCCATCTGGCAGGCGAACATCATGTCCGAACCATCGCAGTTTTCTCACTCTAACTGCATCACTCTATTTATTTTGTTTGGTTATTTTGTATAGTTCATCGCTTCATATTACATTAGGCCATCTGATGTTAACGATGCATCCAAACATTCTACGTTGAATGGAGGAGATCGCATTTTCCGTTGTCTTTGGTCATTGTCCATATTTTCGAATTGTACAAGAAAACACTTTCGGTGCAAGCTTAACCGTAACTTTCTACCCCCTCCCTATGAATTCAGCCGTGGAATATCCGATTGACTGGAAACTTAGTTTGCCTATAGAACAACATATTCTGAACAACATAGGCCTACTGTCGAAAAAATCTGTATTATGTTAAGTTGATACTGCATATGGATACCCTGCTGGTCGGTGGTCGGTTAGGAAGCCTGGTGGTTTTGACGACGATACATTGCATATTAATGAGTGGGAAGAGCTTATTGCGAACAATCTCAAATAAATGGCTCGTGAGCACGATATCTCAATAACCGTATGTCGGATTAAGTTGATATTTGGAACATGGATGCCCTGTGGGTCGCTTAGGAGGCCTATTGATTTTGACGATGATACCTTGCATATCAATGAGTAGGCGGGGCTTATTGCAAAAATCTCAAGAACTGGCTCGTGAACACGATATCTCAATAACCACCGGTCGGAATGTATTCATGATTGTGGCAGAGATGTTATACGGGTCGGTTAGGAGGAAGCCTATTGATTTTGACAATGAATTCTTGTATATTAATGAGTGGGCGAGGCTTAACGCAAAAATATAAAGAAACAGCTTGTGAACACTGTATCTCAATAACCCAATAATATTCGGCACAGTGGTACTATGTGGATCACTTAGGAAGCCTATACTGATTATGGAATTTATATCCTACAGATTGACGAGTGGGCCGGGGGCTTCATATATATTTTTTTAATTAAGACTTTTATTGACTGTTCTTATTTTTGTTACAAAGATGAAAAATATGGGTCACATGGTCAAAGGTAAAAATTATAAATGGCTGCAATTCTGCAATTGTCGGCTCTTTTGAAATCGGGTACCATATTCAGCTAGATACCAATGGCACCTTTCAGTGACTAAAAACCACTATGGGCAATATATGTTTACACTTCAAATTAAGAATTATATAACTTCATTGAACATCATGTAGTATCCCCATGAAGTTGCTGTATAACCACCAATAACAGTAATACACCATTTGTGATATTGTTTACTCCAGGTATTAACATACTGTTTAATAGAGACAGTAACAGTAATTTTCACCATGTCGGCACAGGTGTATTGAACTGGTCGTAAAGAGTGAAATCCAATGACACCTCCTTACAACTACACAAACTACACATACTACACATACTACTGCATAAATGTGCACAGTATAGTGTGCAATATGTTGCATAATTAGTGGGTGATGGTTATTGCGAAAATCTTGGCTCGTGAACACCCTATCTCAATTAAACGGGCCTTAATTCAGATGGAGTTCATTATAAATGTCAAGCTTTGGCAACTTTACCACATCACTTGAGCAGGTTCTCCTGGCCACACTTTTGTGATTTTGGCAGCATAGTGGACATTTGGAGACACCATATTAAATCAAAATATACACACTTTTCGGATTTGTTTATATTGTAGTTAAATTATTTAGGCAATTTAGTTCTGCAATAGTGTGTTTTTAATCCTTTTCAAAAATATGTGGTTATTTTGAGGATCAGGAGAGGCAGTTTGACCTACAAAAATCACCAACTGATTGTAAAATAAAAATAACCTTAATTTGTATCTTGATTCTCAGGAACTCGAGGCCTTTTTCTAACAAAAAATACTGGTATTCAGTACTAAATCTGCCAATTATTACGATTATACCGCTAAAATGTATATACATATATTTTACCTAATACAATTTTAATGTATGTATTCAGTTGGCCTATAGTAGTAAATTGACATCATATTTTATGGTTAATTAGAACGCTCTTGAAACTCAGTGGCCAGTTACTGCTATATTTAACGACTTTTACGACCTATTTTACGACGTCGTACTGGGCGGCGTCCAGTCAGAAGGGTAACAATCTCAGTCATATTTATAATGTGATATTTGATACATGGCTGCTTTATGGGTCGGTTAGGTGGTATATTGATTGTGATGATGATGATAGTACATCGGAGGCTTGTATATGTTAATGAGTGGCTGGGGCTTCATTCGTGAAATACTGATCGGCTAGAGGCTAAGCTATTTTGCAATGTACAGACAAAGCCCAAAATTAATTTTGACAAGAAATCACCATGCACTTTGCATGTTTCTTGTTTATGTTAATAGCTAATTATAACATTAATATTCATCATTTGTAGCGAGGGAAGTGGGCCAAAAAGTAAATTAAATGGTGGTCGTGTAAGGGGCAGGTGCAGCAGAAATGTATAAGGCCAGGGTGGCGCGGAGCTTTGTGGAGCTACATGAGCTGGTAGGTGGGGTAGAGGAAGGATGGGAGCTAATTAAGATTGCTTTTGTGGGTGGGGCGGAGGATTTTTGTGGAAAGACCTCGGGCAAGAAGGGGGGTTCCTGGAAGAAAAGCTAGATGTGGTGGACGAAGGATGTAGAGAGGGCGGTGGGTGAGAAGAGGGAGGTCTGGAAGAAATTAGAAGAGGCCAGGGATTGTGGGATTCAACCGTAGTTAGCCTTACACCACCATTATGGGCAGAAAAAGAAGGCAGCTGGGAGGGCCGTAGAAAAGGCAAGATGTGATATGGAAGATTGCATTTATAAGCAGCTGGATGATGATGGGGGGAGGAAACTTAAAATATAATCACACTTGGTATGGCATTTTTTAGGTGCCATGATTGACCAATGTATTGTCTACACAAATAAAAACAGTATACAGCCCAAGTTAATTTTGACAAGGGTGGAGGGATCCCCGAAGATGGTCAGTTTAGTGTGTAAGTCAATGGAGAGATTAATGGTGGTGTGCTCCCTTAAACTACATATGAACACCACACCAATTTGAAAGTAGCTACACTTTCAGCTACATAATTTATGCTATGGTTTAGTTTACCAAATACCGACGCTCAGTGAATCTTTTCACTTTGGATATTGTTCTTAATACTGAGCATATCATGACGTCCAGTTACTTAATTTGTTTTAATAATTTAGTAAACTTCTGTCTTAATTATGCAGGTTCCTGACCAACTGAAATGGCTGCACAGTCAACCGCCAAAGAAGCAGAAACGCAAGAAAAGCAAGAGGGATTTTGGTCCTCCGGAGGCAGATACAAATAATGGAGGAGGTATGTATGAATTTTATCAAAATATGTGTTGATTTTGCAGTCGTGCTCCTCAAATGCTAAAAATACATTTACTATATTGGTTTCTTAGAAAACACAGAATGCTAACCACCTCATAGACCGTACACTTAAGAAGATGACTCGTTGCCCACATAACGTCATAGTCAGTATTATATTACTACTGTATATTTTGCTGCACAAAAGAGGTGCTCCTATTTCATGATAAAATACACTGTGACAATGATAATATTATCAATGGGGCACTGGCAGTTTTGAGTAAAAGGCCTTATGGCAATAAATGCTGACCATGTAGTAGTATTTTGATGAAACATCACGGCTTATTTCAACAAATATGAACAGCGCTGTAGCATATGCTGTCACAATTTCGAGCCATGTAGTGACTCAGAGTCAAGTCCTAGAATTCTGGACTTTACTCTAATAGAGAAATCTTTTAGGCAAAAAAAAATATCGTCCGGAATTTTTGAGAAAGAGGAGGAGGCGAGAGCTTTTTTTTTAGAAATTGATAATCTGCCTTTAAATGATACACTCTTATCAGTGTATCACCAGTGTACTTCGATTATTCATCGAATATAACATCGTAACACAATCAATTGCGATATTAAATAAGGAAAGTTGATTTTTTAAGATTTTTTTCTTTTTCTTTAGAATTAATTTTAAAATATTTTTTCAATACGATTTTAGTGTGTAAGAAAAAGGATGCAGGAGAAAAATGGATGCCGTGCGGGGACGATCAACTGTTTTTTTACTTGGCCTTACTGGTACATCAAATGTCCTGAAATCTTAATCGATCAAATCTTGATTTTGCTCATAATATAAGATTGGAGCAGATTGACATTCTGATGACCGCTAGCTATGCACGAGTCCACAACTAACTATTAATCACATTGTTAATCATTTCATGTAGTTCTTGTCCAGTTGTTATGAAAGGGTCAGAGTTCGGTGACAATGCAACCAATAAAAAGAAAAAGAAAAATGTTCTTGTAGTGACTTAGAGTCATATTATATTATGGACTTAAGGCAAAATAAAGTCTTAAAGATCTTAACTTTACTCTGATTAGAGAAACTTGATACTATCTTTAACTGGTATATCAAATGACCCATTGGTCACTCTACTTAATCTTAGTTCTTCAAAATGTCCAGCAACTTAATTGGCCAAAACTTGATTTTGGTTCTCCATAATCACTTAACTCTCACCAGTGTCTTCTAGTAGCTATCTGTGCATGACAATTTGCATGGCAGCAGCCGCACGCCGGTCAACTGTGTCGGTTTGTTGGCTAAACCTGGTGAGGGGAGCGCCCATCGCATGGGGACGTAACATGGAGGTCCCGTGGTTAGGGTTACCCTAACCCTAAACCTGGTGAAGGGAGCGCCCATCGCATGGGGACGTAACATGGAAGTCCCGTGCAGGAATACATGTCTTCATTATTCTAGTTTGGCCATATTTTTATCAAAGAGTAGGGAGTTATCCCGGATGGTCATTCCTTTTATTTGTTTGTTCCGTTAAAATTATGAATGGGACTTGAATATATTTAACCTTTCTGATACTAATATAGCCTCGATGATGATGTGCCGTTAAGACATTATCTCTCTCTGAATGGGACATGAGTATATTTATCCTTTCTCTCTGAATGGGACATGAGTATATTTAACCTTTCTCTCTGAATGGGACATGAGTATATTTAACCTTTCTCTCTGAATGGGACATGAGTATATTTAACCTTTCTGATACTAATATATCCTCGATGATGATGTGCCGTTAAGACATTATCGCTCTCTCTTCTCTCTCTTGTTCATAACACAAGAATTGGAGCATGATCAGCAACGGCCATGTTTATAGCTAATATAGCACTAACTATATATAGTTAGCTAGGCTTCGCTAACGTTAAACGCTGTAGGTATCGGAAGAATGTAACGGTAATGGTGTCCTGTCAAAGTCAAACCTAAGCTTTGCCAACGCCTTTCTAAGACAATGTTTAAAAAATTTACTTTAAATGTCACTAAACTATACATTATAATTTCCCTAAGACATTGACATTTTAAGTCCCACTTTGTAATAAATAACGATGTAAAGTTCATCAAACTCTGATGCAAGTAAATTACTGAAATTTCCCTAAGTTTCCCAAAGACATAATAAAACACTGCCTTCAAAAGCAGTAGTAAATTAAGAATTGAAGTAAGTTGGTTAGGGTTCATAGAGGGCGCGATATGGTGACGTCATGTGACATACTAACAGGAACACCCCATGGGCTAATTAGTTTTACTAGGACCGATAAACGCATACTTGAGTATACATTAGTTGGATTAAAGGGTAAGTATTTTAGCTGGTAGACCTTAAAACCATGTTAGTTTTTAATAATCGAATGATCTATGAAAGAAGCCACATGACATGTATGCTACATCTTTGTTGACTTTAGATAATTCGAGATAGGCCTAGTGATTAGGGCAACAGGCTCGTGGTTATGAGATCGCAGGTTCGAGTACAAGCGCTGCTGGTGGCTATCTTGGGGTTTGTCTTTGGGCCAGGCACTTCATCTTGATTGCTTCTCTTTACCCAGGAGTATAAATAGGAACATACAATGTGTTACTATGTCAACTGCACGCACTTAGAGAACACCAATGGTGGGGTTAGTAATGACAAACTTCTTTCAGATCTCTTTAAGGTGGAAGGCGCTTTATAAACGACATAATATTATTAATATTATTAAAATCAAGAGGCCACATGTAGATTACATTTCTTTTGTTAAACTGAATTGTGAATCATTTCCATGTATTTTTGTTTTCAATAGGGTCAGAGGTCGGCGGCGATGCAACCGATAAGAAGAAAAAGAGAGACGCCAAACGGAGTCGAAAGAAGAAGAAAGAGAAGAAAAAGGTGAGCTACGATGGGTGAAATCCAGGTCATTGACCCTTTGGCTACTAAATGTGGCATGTTAACCAGACATTAATTGTGCCACATTCATAAACCTTTTGATTATCACATGATTTTTCTCATGCATTGTCCTGCATTCTGGTTGGCCAATCGGATACTGGGGACCGGTTTGGTAGATTTGAGTATTTTGTTACATGTGGAGAATTGTTCAGATAATCAACATCACTGCATGTACAGTATACTATAAAGGAGGGGTAGAAATTAGCCTGTGAACCAGCTCATTCTGAAATTTACATACCGCCAAAAACATTATAGGTCCGTAAAGTAAAAAAGGTAAATTATTTTAAATTAGAAAAACCTGCTCAGAAAGTCATGTTCGTCGCGAATCACACAATTTTGACAAATACCATGATAATACGTGGAAGCTGGAACAGGTCTAATATTATCATTAACCCTAACCCTAATATCATCATTTTACAGCTATAAAAGATACAATCTATCATAAAGTCAAGTTTTATTAAGCCAACAAAAATTGGTTATCCTCGACCTAATTTTGGCCCCGCCCATTTTTTTTTTCATTACAAACCCAAAATACTTACTTGCTTGGCGTTTTCAGCAAATACCATATTGTACGTAAACAGGATATCATTATCAGCTTACTGTGGTTGAACGTGTACAGTATAAATTTTGCTTCAAATACCATGCAACTAAGTATTGTATATATGGGTCTTTTTTATGTATGAATATCCCTTTATACCTTACTGATCGTGTGCCTCTCCCGGAGCATGGCAAGCTATATCCCTTTATACCTTACTGATCGTGTGCCTCTCCCGGAGCATGGCAAGCTATATGGAGCATGGCAAGCTATATCCCTTTATACCCTACTGATCGTGTGCCTCTCCCGGAGCATGGCAAGCTATATCCCTTTATACCTTAGATGTGGTACTGATCGTGTGCCTCTCCCGGAGCATGGCAAGCTATATCCCTTTATACCTTAGATGTGGCGGAGGCAGCGACGGTGCCAGGGTTTTCGGGGAGGCCGACGTTCACTGACAAGGGGGAGGTTCTTTCCGTTGTTTCTCATAAATGACCTACAGCCTAAATTGCTAATATATTAAACATTGTACCCAAAAATCATGCACGGTTTGATTTTTTTGCGTTAATAGAAGGTCAAAATTTATCACAAATATAAGCAGTATTTCAGACCCCGTCGGGAAAGATATCCCTCTATTGGGGAAAAATATCCCTCTATCGGGGAAAAATCTCACTTTTAGGGATGTCTAGCCCCCGTCGGGGAATATTATTCAATTCGTCAGGGGCATCCATGTGTTTACATCATAGCTTAGTTCCACCATTGTATTATATAAAAAGATATAAATAATTATAATTCCCCGAAGGATTCAACAATTCCACCCCGATGAGAGGGTCGGTGCTGCCCAGTGGAGGGGCGCTCACCCATGTCGCCCGCTGGTACCGTCGTTGGGTGGAGGATGGTAGTCAATCATGTGGCAATAACTTTTTCAGCTATAATATTCTCATTTTTCACTCCCATTTAATTTTTTTCACCTCCTTCATCGTCCCCAGAATTTCTGTGCCCCCTTCCATCCCCCATTAGCTACGCCACTGCGCTACATATTAAAATATTGTTAAAAGATACATGCAGCTATAGAGGCCTACATGTACTTTATAATTTTTACACCTACATCAATCGTAGAAATAAACAGTTTTTAACAACATTTATGTGTGTTGTGCGACGAGCGTGTACGAATAGTAAGTTTTCAAAGTTTAGCAAAAAAGGAAAAAGTAATATATTGTTACAGGCTCAACCGGCCCCCCTTTGGGTCAAATCGCGACCCCCAACGTTAGGGTCACAGACCCGCGGACATGTGTCAATTTCGAACCCTGCTATGTTTGTGCACTTGTTGAGTTCCATATTATGTTATTTATTTTTCTTGTTGCTCTCCATTTTCGCAGAATAAATCGAGTCCCAAGCACACCAATTTAGTCTCCACACACAGCGGTCCCGGGAGACCATGATGGGCATCTTGATAGTGTAGTCAGCACATACTGTGACTTGTTAGTGTAGTCAGCACATACTGTGACTTGTTAGTGTAGTCAGCACATACTGTGACTTGTTGGAACCTTGGTCGTGGTCTCAACAATGCCAAACGTCAACAAACAGCATCACACATGTACTGCGCACAGCCAATCAGCAATGGTTATTTGCAGAAGGAAGAGGGCGCCATACTGGTACATTTGGTGAAGTGTTGTCATCTGCAGAAGGGATGCTGTGACAGGTGTAGTATTGTGGTGATCCAGGAAGATGTGCTGATATACACAGGCTCGGTGGACGGAGCGTTGGACTGGTGGTGCTCCACCAACAATGATGGTAAATTGCAGACCTGCAAGTCTCAGGAGAGCTGTAAATTAAGCTCATGGCAGATTTAAGGAGATCATTTGCTCTCCTGGACATTTCCCACATTTTTTCTGGTCTATGTTTATAATACAACAGGTCCAAAACTCCAAACGTAAATGGGTACTATAATACCATCATCATCATCATCGGTCAGTTTTGATCCGGTTGTGTCCCCGAAGTTCGAAGGTGGCTCTTGCAGCAATCGCCCCTTACACCATCCTGCAATCTCAACCGGTTTGGAGCATCTTCCTCAGCTCCTCCAATATATCATTAATATCACATTGCGATTTGAGACCAATGTTAACCTGAGTTTTAACCTCCGACATTTTTTTAGGAGATCCATAAATTGCTCTCTTGGTCACTTTTAAGGGGCACCATGGAGCATGTTCGCGCCTGCGCTCCTTTAAATGAAGGTCTGATATAGATGGGACATACATGTTTGAAATCCTGGTCATCAGGTACCATAGCGGTGTACTGGGGTGGGAAATCCTGGTCATCAGGTACCATAGCGGTGTACTGTGGTGGTCATCAGGTACCATAGCGGTGTACTGTGGTGGTCCAGGAGGATGTCCTGGTCATCAGGTACCATAGCGGTGTACTGTGGTGACCCAGGAGGATGTCCTGGTCATCAGGTACCATAGCGGTGTACTGTGGTGACCCAGGAGGATGTGCCGATACAATCTCAGTGGATAGATCGTTAGACTGGTCATCAGGTACCATAGCGGTGTACTGTGGTGATCCAGGAGGATGTGCCGATACAATCTCAGTGGATAGATCCTGGTCATCAGGTACCATAGCGTTGTACTGTGGTGACCCAGGAGGATGTGCCGATACAATCTCAGTGGATAGATCCTGGTCATCAGGTACCATAGCGGTGTACTGTGGTGATCCAGGAGGATGTGCCGATACAATCTCAGTGGATAGATCGTTAGACTGGTCATCAGGTACCATAGCGTTGTACTGTGGTGACCCAGGAGGATGTGCCGATACAATCTCAGTGGATAGATCGTTAGACTGGTCATCGCAAGATCAGGGGTTTGAATACAGGGATGCTGACTATTACATATCAGTGGCTCTAACTGGTGTGTAAAAGGCATATAACTGTGTTGTTGACAAGGACCTGGAAACCTCATCAATCAATCATCATTGAAAATGGCCGGGAAACATAATCAGCCAGTTAGTCGCTACAGTGATGATGGCTATCCAGTGGTGGGGCCTAGTGGCTACAGTGATGATGGCTATCCAGTGGTGGGCCTAGTGGCAGTGGCTACAGTGATGATGGCTATCCAGTGGTGGGGCCTAGTGGCTACAGTGATGATGGCTATCCAGTGGTGGGGCCTAGTGGCAGTGGCTACAGTGATGATGGCTATCCAGTGGTGGGGCCTAGTGGCAGTGTAAATGTCTTAATCTAGGACACATTGTGTGCTGGACGTGCCTATGAATGTAGGGTGGTCAGTGGTACAGTTTAGCAGTACGACAATGGGAGACAATAACCATGACTATAATACCGTGGCTCTAACTGGTGTATGAAAGGCTTTTGGTGGTTCGTACAACCTCATCGTCTGACCTCATCGTCTGACCGGTTGGTTCAGTGGATAGAGCGTTGGACTTGCAATCACAAAGTCCGGTGTTTGAATACAGAATGGTGATGATTAGGCCTACATTCCAGTGGCTCCATTCATATCCATGGCTTTTGGTGGCTCATATAATTATAACCTCTGCGTTGCATTGTTATGTTGAAAAGGGTCATGAAACCCGATCACTATGTTGATCGCTACAGTGATACAGTAGTTGGTGATTTGTTTATGCAGTAATCCCTGTCACACAGTGACAGTATATATATTGATGTGCTGCTAGTTGTGTAGCTGCAGAACTTGGTGAACTCATGTTCATATTGAATGTGATGATCACTGTGTATTCCATTGCCTGACTGGTATTAAAATATCATGTTTGGGGTGAAATATAATACAATCTTAATCTTGCCCAGTTATTGAAAGAAGGGCCATGATACTGGATCAACAATCTATGTATTTACCAAGAAGACAGCATACCGACTTAGTGATACAGTTACGCTGTCAACATGTGCATAGCATCATAGTGCTATAGTGTGCTATTCCAGGATAATTCAGGAAGAGTTTGCGAGTATGGTCAACAATCAACTATTCTGGAAGTCAGAAGAATCCCATGGTACAGTACTTCTATTAAACCAAAGTTTTACACATGCATATATATATATATGTCGGGGAGGTCTAGCCAATATCCCCGGCCCCATCCGGAAATACTATTCAATTCGTCTGCAAAATACAGTACAGTTCAGTGGTACGGTCATGACAGTAGGGCAAAGTATTTTACACAATGGGGAATCAAGGTATGTTAATATAAATCAACATTTTAAGGATGCCAAGGCAATGTGTATCATGGGCACCAAGATTACAGATATCTCGCCTAATTAGAGCATTTCCTCAGTAAGAGGAGATAAATATGATTTAAATGTCAGTGCTGTGGCCGAGCGGATAAGGTTGGTGGCACTAGAAGCTATGAATCTCAGCAACTGGGAGATCCAGGGTTTGAATCTCTGGCCGGGCCTAGTGGGGTTTTCATCTGAGAGCTATCACGGTTTTCCCCATGCGAATGGCTTTCTCAAATTAAAAAATCATAAGCCTTTCAGGCCGATTATTATTATAATATCTGTACTATCACTCCCAACCCCCTTCACCCTTCCACACACACATGTGGCTATGATACAATACATCTTTGACCAGCAGCGTATCCTAATGGTATAACAATCCAGTCATCTGCTATTTTTTTGAGGAGGTACTTTTTAAACCGAAAGGTTACAAATAAGCTGTTGCATGTTCCTGTTAACACAACCTATCAATCCATCAATATACAGGACAAGGGTCATAGTATTAATTGATGCATGTTCCTGAATGAAGCCGTTAACACAACCTATCAATCCATCAATATACAGGACAAGGGTCATAGTATTAATTGATGCATGTTCCTGAATGAAGGAATACAGACGGCATATTTATTGACAGTCATACATAGTGTGGTGTGGGTGGATCATGGGTTTGATTACAGAGCTCTCTATTGTACATATTGTAAATACTTTTCATTATTTCATGGTCAATTTATATTAGATGTATAGGGATCATTATTCCTAATTTAAATATTACGGCTAGCAACAGGCAGAGCATCCAGCCACAAGTCTGGAGACTAATGGTTCTGTGGCTCGTTTGATAGAGCGTTGGACTAGTAATCAGGAGTTAGAATCCGGAGTGATGATGATCATATTCCAGTGACTCTGGTGTATCAGAGGCTTTGGGTAGCTTATGTAACCGCTGTGTTGGAAAGGGACTCAAGTAAATCTGAACAATCATGAAAATTGAGTCATACCAAATACATGAAAATAGTCCGGTTTCCTTTTGCGTACAAAATTGGAACATTGGCAACAATCCAGTGATCCTCAACTAGGAAAAATTATCTGAGGCCGACACTTTTAAACCACAAAATTACAAATGATGTGTTAAATACAATGAAGCAATCATTGTGTGGACCATCCACTATAATATGTGCTGTAAAGATGCATATCAAGATTTCAAAACACTCAAATATATCCAACAATATGTTTCAATAATAAATTTCAAACATTTTCGGTATTAAATATTTTGTTGGTATGGTTCGTTTAGTTAGTATCTGTTTTGGTTGTATGGTGATTTTTATGTTTTGTGTACATGTACAAATTCCGTCGGCATTCTTCATTTTCAGATATGGGAGGTTTTCCTCTCAAGAAAAGATGACTTGTTCAATGGAATATGGCCAACTCAATTAAAATAATCCAGTAACTTACAAATATATCATGTCAAAGTGCGGACATTATACCGGATCTGCCATCATATATATTATCCATGATATATATTATCCATGATGTTTTAAACGCCTAAAATTAACTACTTTCAACACTCATATCTGAATATGTCCACTTCACAGCCCTTTTGTGGTGGGTGGTCACTATTATTAGAGAGGATTAAAATATATTGTTGCAGAATACCCCTACTTGTGATCGCAAGGTCAGGAAGTTTGAATATGGAGTGATGATGATGATCATATTCCAGTAGCTCTAACCGATGTATCAAAAAAACTTCTGCGTTGAAAGGGGTCAGGAAACCTAATCAGTCAATAGAGGTTCTGCATGTGATGTCATTTTAGCTAATTTAGCATTATTATAATATAAAATACCCTTCCTTGGTTTCAGTGTAATAATGGCTTATTGGCTGAGACGATTGAATTGCATTACAATAGTGTGCTAATAAAGTAGCTGCATGTTAAAGATTGTGATGCCTCGTTGATTAGTGTTATATAAATGTTGTATAGTAGTATTATTATCACATGACATAATTAAAATGCATCGAAAACTTCTATCCCCAAGTGAATTTCCCCTCCAAACAGTGCCTAATTACCTGGGGATTTTGTTTGGTCCAGTTTTGTCCCCGAGGTGGCCGGAATCACCTAACTCGAGCAGCAATCGCCCTCACACCATCCCGCCATCTCAATCTGTTTGGAGCATCTTCCTTCCTTAGTCCAACCTTCCTAATTCATGGAGGAATTATCCTAGACCCAAACAATATAATTGAAGGGTAAGTGTAATTGCACAGGGAACCTGATATTTTGTAGTATTATTCAAATTATATGAAAAATTAAAAGAACCTAGCATAGAGTCAATGTTTTGTGTATATTTATGTTAATTGTTCGTAGCACATACATAAAATGCATTATTTTGGAGCATTATGCTGTTTGTCCATAATTAGCACCAACTAATTTGTCATTTTCTACAGCGGTTAGGAATAGGAAGCGGTGTCTTCTTCTTTGATATTTTATGTAGAGAGACGAGATGCCTCAATAAACTTTCATAGTTCCACAATAACCAACAGTTATTATTTTCATTTTTGCTCCATGCGATAACTACGAAATAGCTTAGTATTGGTGGCACTTTTAGGGTTAGGGTTTTACTTTGTGAGCACTACAAAGATGGCACTTGCTTCTCTAGTATTCGGCAACCCCACAAAAGGCCATGTTTGATGCTATTGTTCTCTAGTATTCGGCAACCCCACAAAAG
>JAODAI010475840.1:0-14215 GCA_027575025.1 Scotoplanes globosa | reverse complement strand
ATTCCATATCAACATCCGGACCCATTCATTCGTTAGCTCAACATACTTATTGTTCATGCATATATTAAGCTTTTTGCAAAATCCAAACGTTATGTTATGTTACACTGTTATACAGTAAATAATGGTGTTTTGGGACCCCCGGGGAACGGGGAATTCTGGCGCCGCTCTTATGCACGGTTACATTGAATATCGAGTAAATTAAGTTTATTTTCCTTAATTTACAACAATCACAATATTACGAGAGTCCTGGTGACGTGTACAAATATAAACGAACCACCCATAATTCACGATGGGTTCGTTTTTCAGAGTGGGGGTTCGTTTTCTAGGGGGTTCGGACGAACCCCTCGAACCCCCCTGGGTACGGGCCTGTAGGCCTATGTCATTATAAAACATTATCTTTAGGAATTCAAAATTTATGATTTTTACAAAAAATACAAATTATGATGTGGGTCTGGCAAATTTGCTATAAAATGTCCCCCAAAATACGAAATCTAATATCTTACTGAAACTTACTAGGCCTAGGCATGTTTACCTTTAAAATGATGACATGTTTGTTATGTTTAGATCAAATTTATTTTTCCTTAAATGGTTTACTAATTGCCGGAATTGCCCATTATTGTTATGCCAAAAATCCAACGATTTTAGCAAAATCCCCGGCCGGAGGGGGGCGGGGGGGACACCTCAGTATTCAGTATTACACGGTGATTAGTATACGTACCGTGTTTCGTGTACTTAATATATGTATTAACTATTATTGTAGCGACTTCTGAAATTCCCGTAGTGTTAAACGTAGTTTAGCGAAACAGAGTGCATACCGAATTTGCATGTCACTAGTATACTGGGCCTACGTACGTTAGAGCAGTTTTACTTTTAGGCTAGGCATGATTCATAATTCATACGCTTAGGTCTCTAGGTTAGTATCATGCAGCCAGCCTAGCCTACGTCGCGCATTAATGCATTGTGAATTATTTTGTGAATTATGAGACCGAGTAGAGAGTGACTTATAATTTTAATTAAAGATTCCCGTACGGTTAGTGTAGCGGTCGATGGCTCGATATTATATCATTTCTACATAATAAAATGGATTGCCAAATAATCTAACTTTAGTCTGGCACAGTGGCAGCTAGACTCGTAAAATAGGTTTGCAGAATTCTTGATTTGGTTTCGAAATTCGTGTCTCTGAGTCTGACTCTGTCTCTGACTCGTCTTTAACTTTAGTTTAGGCCTAACGTTAGGGCCTATAGCCTAGCTATACACGTTAAATCGTTAGGCCTATTATTAATAACGTTAAATGTTATAATTTTTGTCGTTTAATAATAATAGGCCTAACGTTATGGCTAGCCTAAAGCCAGTATAACCATTTCAAATTTGTCCCACCTGTCGAATAAGCCTTTTCAAAGTCTGGGAGGTCACCAAAGGTCAATGAGGATAAACATTGTTGATATTTTTTAGATATATTTTAGATATATTTTTAGATAGGCTAGGCTAGCCCTATGTTTTTTCATTTGTAATACCTGAAAATATAACTGGGACCAACTAGTATAGAATACCCTGCCACTCTCGAAACTCGATTAATCCATTCACATAATGGGGGTTATTTTGAGAACGACAATACACTAAATACTAACAAAAGAATGAAACACCCCTATTTAAATTGGTATAGTCTCAGTGGTATTCTATAGTTGTACCGACTTTAAGCCCCTTCTATAAATTCCCACACAGTCAGCAGTTTCAAGTTCCAGCGAAGTAGTTAATATTTACACAGCTGTTGACGCTTGCTCTCGTCCTTAAACTTTTAGTGAAATTCAAACAATACCGTTTACATATTAAACTTATCAATTCCCGTGGTTACGACATATACCGGACTATCAGATCTTATAAATAATTTACTTAGTATTGGACTTCCAGGGAGTTTTTTACTGTGACTGGTATCCTTATCAAATATTAGTCATTTTCAACGAAGATTGAAAACTAGTGTCTGTTGGAAGTTGAAACGGGAAACATTTTAACAACTGGGCCATGGGGTCGATGTCATGTAGGCTACTCTAATAACGTGCGGGAATGGGAAATAAGCCACCAATTGAGTGGTGGATCATGGCTACGCCCCTAATTTACAAGTAACGGTTACTACCCCACCATAGCGATCGCGAAATCCCACCCCGTGGCACTGTCGGGCGAAACCAACAGTCAAAGTGAACACGCCAACCTGACAAAAACAACTTATTTTCCTAGTTTGCAGCAATATTATTCGAATAACATCGACTTCGCCACAAATTTGGAACATTTAACATGGTTAAACTACGTTTGTCTCATTCAATATAACAAATTCATTCCTCATCTTATCAATTCATTCATATTGTTATCTTATCAATTCATTGTTATCCTATCAATTCATTCATATTGTTATCTTATCAATTCATTGTTATCTTATCAATTCATTCATATTGTTATCTTATCAATTCATTGTTATCCTATCAATTCATTCATTTTGTTATCTTATCAATTCATTCATATTGTTATCTTATCAATTCATTCATATTGTTATGGTACATTCTTCTTTCTTCCCCACAGTCCTCCAAACCCTTGATGGAGAAGAGGAGGCGGGCTCGTATCAACGACAGTCTGGGACAATTGAAGACCCTCATCCTGGAAGCAACAAATAAAGATGTAAGTTTAATACCTTCCTTAATATTATTCTCACCATTCCCCGCTTCCCATATTCCCCCTCCTTACTGTAAAATAATTGTAAACGGGGTAAAGGCAATGTCTTTGAAAAGTATGAAATCATTCACCATTGCGTGTGATCAAAGCGTACAGCACTGATCATATTCATTCGCCCCATTGTATCTTCCTTAATATTCTCCCTCCCACATTCCCTTCCCCTTATATCTTCCTTAATATTCTCCCTCCCATATCCCCCTGACGATTGTAAAATATTTGTTAAAGAAACCATTCACCAATGTTGATATGATCAAAGTGTACAGCAGTTATACTCTGATTGTAGTCATAACCCCCTTAATATCTTCATTAATATTCTCCCGCCCATATTCCCCCAGTCCTGATTTCATATTTGTAAGGGCAATATCCTCAAAAAAACTGAAACCATTCATCATTGCGTATGATCAAAGCGTATAATACTCAAGCCATGATCATATCCATAGCCCCTGCCAGGGATCCGTATAGTTTTTTTAGGTGGCCGGGGGACTTATATATAACTATTATGATCTGGTGCCTCCCTCAAAACAGCCAGGAAACCACATTATCAATCAGTTAATTGAATTAACAATCAGTAATATGGTAATACAAAAATACAAGACGAGAAAAGTTGTCATGTGGCGTGGTGGCATTATGAAGCCTGAAAGTTATAACTGATTTGTTACACGTATAGCCTATAGGTAATCAATCGAATTGATCCATGTTAGAAACATTTAATTGGCCTATAGTTGGTTTATTGTATAGATTTATACGTACAGTATTATAATTTAAAATTTTATACTATTATTTTGCCTGCGTGTGAATGCATCTCATTGTTTTAAATCACTATTTTTTGCTGAATTTATTAATATCCCATAACTTCCAAACTAGTATAAATACGAATGGTCAAGTTATGGGTCTTCTTCTTATTACAAAATAGGTTATTTTGATAGGAACAATTGTGGTCGGAACAAGTGAATTGACGTGACGTACACATGTTTTGCAAGAAACCGAGTAGCCACAAACTTACGTGCTACGAGAATAAAGATAGGAAACCAATTAAAACCTTTTAAGTAGGCCTAGACCCTACTCAGAAAATCGGCGGTATTTAGTAGAACTTCCTTGAGTCTTTGGCCGTCTTAATAAAGGCAGATGGTATCGTCAAGTTGAAGCTAACATTGTTTAAGTTAAAATTAAATACATTGCCGTTTGTATGGGCATTCGCAATTTATTTACTATTCAATTCTACAACTTTTGTTTGGCCTAGTCATGGATGATATTAAATATCATATACAATATCATATCCCGATATGGTGATAGTATAGGCCTCTAATTTAAAATTCCGGGACTTTAAAGTTTTATTTGACCCCCTTTCCCCTGTTTATTAATAACCAGTGCATTGTAGTCAAGTTCCCAATACAAAGCCCCGATGTGGGTAGTTCAAGTTTAAGAGCTCCGCATAATTAAATCGTGCATACTATTTTTATAATCACGGAGGCCGGCGTAAACCGTGATATAAGCATCTATAAACTTTTACAACACGACTACTACTAACTGTTGACAATATAATTTACGTAAACGTGACCCGTCCTTATCACAAACTTGTCTCCCCGGGGATGGTTTTCTGTTAAATTTAAATACATTACGGATTCAGTATATTTATGTCTTTTTATCGATCTCTACCGGCGATGGCTATCTTCCATTGTCATTCCCATTGTGGCGATATCTCGTCAAATTAACCCGCCAAATCATGCCCCTCGTTACGAGGTTTAAAGTCATCCT
This sequence comes from Scotoplanes globosa, assembly GCA_027575025.1. Lineage (NCBI taxonomy): Eukaryota > Metazoa > Echinodermata > Holothuroidea > Elasipodida > Elpidiidae > Scotoplanes > Scotoplanes globosa. The sequence goes on along the minus strand of JAODAI010475840.1, from coordinate 9,739 downwards.
CGTCCCTTTCATCTCGTCCCATAGTCCTACATAGAGGAGAGAGACAACATACCGTCAGTTAATAATAATAATAATAAGCTTGTTTGACTCAAATCATATAATTTGATGACTAGCACCGACATTCCCGTGCCATAAAAGTTTAAATCGTCGCGCACGTCTGCCTGTTAATGTCCTCGCGGGTCGCGGCCAACCGACCAATGGCAATCGCCGATACTGTTGTTCATATCTATATCGGGGCATCCTTTTGCGGTGGCCGACGCGTGCCACGCGACATCATCGCCACTGAACTTATGAAATATGTGTTTGCCGACGATAAAAACAAATAAAGTTGACATGGCCGTGCATTATTACGGCGGGCGTTTACGACGTTGCCATGGGGTTGACGGCGAATAATTTTCCAATATCGGGGGCGCACTTTTACAATGTACGATAATGCTCACTACGTTTTCTGTTTATACATTATGACGCAGTAGAACGAATGTGAGCTTTGTTCTTTCAGCGACGGGGATTGGATGGGCGCCAATATTTGAAACAGTCCATCTCGGATTCTGGGTAACCTTTGTAACCCTTGTAACTGCATTATGTATCTTTAGAAAAATGCTTGAAGTATGCCTATAATTACTGGGAATCCACAATAAGATGCTATTGAATTTACTACCAGAGAAGAATAAGCTGGCAAAGCGCACTTTATTTTGACCTCCATGTGATTGTTGGAACAAAATTTGTTGTGGTTTGATGATCAGGCTTATTGATTTTAAAAACTGCCTTTTAGATGACCTCTTTTGTTACTGGAAATCTTCAGTTAAAATATCATGACCCAACTTTGACTGTAGATAGTAACAACAAGTTATTTATTAATTAGTTATTAACGTACACATACCCGACAGAGCATGATGTGTGATAAAACTGTTGCAACAAATCCTTTTAAAGTAGAAAATAATATATCCAGTGATATAAAAATATTGATCATATCTACTTCAGTGCTTCTGTGTTTTGGTTGCAATAATTACAACTGCTACAATTATCTGCCTCCATTTCCAAGTACACAATGAAAGCATTAGTAACATCCTAAATATATATTTTCCTACTGGCTGAATCAGTGAAGGATACGACATCTAGTATTTTTTGTTGTGGCTTTATAAGAACAGGTTTAAGCCTTAAACTAAAGACTAATCCTACACAGTGCCCATTATCCATGTTCTTAAACTGAACAAATTAATTTTTAATGTATTTTAATATTCACTTGTGTGCCCGCCTGCTAATAAGATTGTGATTTTAATAATCAATGTCAATTGCCCTTTGTTCTTCCAGACTTCCCGACATTCAAAGTTGGAGAAAGCAGATATTCTGGAGATGACAGTCAAATATCTCAAGAACCTGCAGAGGCATCACATCGTTGGTGAGTAGTTAAAACTTGTACAAATCTTTAAAAATCTAACCTTTAAATTATTGTATTTTGGCTTATAATAAAATGATTTTCAAACTGGTATCACACAGAGTGGGGCCCTGCCTTCTCATTTGGTGTTCAGCATAAGAGTTTACAGCAAATGTTGTGAACAGCAATCTAGTGATCAATGCAGAAAATGCCACTCAACTGATGTGTTATAATTTAGTTTGGACACATGGTAGTGTTTTAATGTTGGGTTGAACCCACACCAATTGATCAACATTTGAATTTATTGTGCCTAATTGTGCTACACCCTGCAGATGTTGATACATGTGATACATGTTGGTTTCAAAGTTGTTAAGTTTTGCTTAGCCCCTTGACCCGAAACCGGAACACACCAATCGCCAGCGAGCTGTCCAGCTTTAGGCGTGTGAGACGGTGCAATCAATTATTGGTGTTGATGAAACAAAAATCTCCATTTAGAATCGATGTGAATGAGGCTCGATTGAATGATATTGGGTATCCGGATAATCGACATCACCCCCCCCCCCCTAGATTCCATTAAAATTACCCACCCCCACCCTGCATTGACATGTTTGTTAAATTGTTCCACTGCATGTGCGTGTCTACCAGAGCTCTGGCAAATTATTTACGATTCCGTGTTTCCTCTGTTCTCCCACAGCCTCCGTAGATTCCGAAGTGCACGCCACCCGCTACAGAATGGGCTACTCCGAGTGCATCAGTGAGGTTTCGCGCTACCTGTCGCCGTTGGACACCAACCTGGTGGATCTGCGCGTCCAACTGCTGAACCACCTCGCTGTCTCTTGCGCCCCGAATCAGTCGCCGCAGCAACAACAACACGTGGTGTCGGCGAACAGCCCCGTGATCCACGGCGTCATGAGTTCCCCCGCAGTCGTCGGTCCCACGGTGGTGTCGGCGGCGCCCCGCGTCGTTCCCCAGCAGCCGCTGCAGATACAGGTGACGGCGCCCTCGGCCGGCTGCGGCACCGTCGCGCTGCAGATGAAGAACGAGGTGGTCTCCCCGACGACCGTCCTGATCCAGCAACAGCATTCTCCCGCCCACTCCCAGAATACGGCCATCGCCACCATGCAGCAGCAGCAGCAACATTCGCAGAACACCGCCGCCATGCAGCAGATACACATAGCGGCCGCCGCACAACAGACGGTGGCCGCCGTCCAGCCGCCGCATCCCACCGCCGCCACCATTCAGTCGCCTCCTGCCACCGCCGCCGCCATGCAGCAGCAGCAGAGCGTGGCCAGGCTCGTGTCGAGCATACAGGTCGGGCTGCCGGCGGGCATGTCGGGCGGGGAGATCGCCCTCGTCATCCCGCCGCAGGCGTTCGCAAACGGACAGATGCCGAGCCACTACATCCCGGTCTACTCCCAGAACGCGCCCGTCCAGCTCTCCCCGGGGCCGCCAATCGCCCCGCGCGCCCTCTCCAGCCCGATGGCCGCCGCCACGGCGTCGGTCGCGCAGTCCGCCGTCGCCCAGCTTCCGCAGGGAGGCACCGCCACCATGACGATTGCGCAACTCCCGCACAACGGCGCCGCGGTCGCGCAGCTCCCTCACGGCGGCCTAGCCACGGTGGCGCAGCTCCCGCACGCTGGTGCCGCCACCACGTACCAGACGCTGCACCAGCCGCAGAACGTGAACGTTTGCCAGGCGACGTCCGCGCCAGCCACCGTCCCGCAACAACAGTTTGTGTCCATGCAGAGTGTTATCGAGAGGCAGGGCACCGGCGTGACGCCGGCGGTACACACGAAACTGCCCGCCCAAGTACCGATGGTCGTGTGCAGCACGAGCACCGCGCAGTCGCGACCTGTCCAAACTCTGACCCTCCTCCGGTCACCGCTGGAGGCATCCACCCGTCAGAACCAGTACATTTTGCCGCCAAAGTCGTCGGACAAATTCTGCAGTTCCGACAAGTATGACCAGGAGGTGGTCGCCATGGAGGACGATTCGTGCTGGAGACCCTGGCAGCGAGTTTAGAAGTGCTGTTGGTTTGATGTCACTCGAGTTCCTGACTCCAGATCCTGGTCTCGCTAATATTTATTTATGACACTTTTATTATTTTATAAACAACTTGATTTGTCTTGCCCACCATTCCAGTCAACACCGTTGACCTTGTCCGACCTTATTGTCATAGCACTGTTCATTTTACGTTGCTAGGCGACCCACTGTAGCCCGAGCAGTATTACGAATATTACGAGATGATCACAATATTTCGCACTTGAAGTGTTGCTATCCTATATTTGTATGTTGTAATCAATACTTGTAGGTCAATTATAGTGCATTTTATCCTGAGGCTAATTAACGTAATCCAGAAGTTGCATATACAATGTTCTTTAACCCTTTGACTGCCAATTTAATTTGCTGCATCACTGCACACACCAATCGATTCACATGGACCCACTGGGCTACCGTAACTTTCCGAGCACGCCAGGCCGGCCATGTCCTATTTTCAGATGCACGTGGTCAATTTCTCAGGTACCTGTGGCTAGCTATGAGATTAACGTGGACAAACCAAGTCGCATCTGATTCACTTTCCCTGCTAACGCGTGTCAGCACACTCATCCAACACGCTTATGGCAGTCATAGGGTTAAAATATTTGAACATGATTTACTAATGTCTTTATATATACAGATATACAGTTCATTGAATGCACTCGTAGCCTAGTCTCTCTAGTCTGATCATGTGACACTGGTCAAGTCAGGTGGCCATAGTTTAGGCCACATTCCTACAAGGACCAGTTAATAGATGTTACCGTCCACTGTCCAGTCACTATTTATGCAGGCGTCAATCGTAATCTTCACCCCACCCCCTGAAGGATTCACTCCAGTTCACAAATGTGTGATATTTTTTAGTCAAAGATTCACCAGAATTATAATTTTGTTGGTTCAAGTTTCACCTCTGAAATATAACTCAACAACAATGACTTTGTACACAGTTCTCTACATGTATGAAGATATTAGTTCGAGATTCACTGCATACCGCTATTTCATTGGTTAAAGATTCACATTGCAACTATTTTTATTAGGAGCAGATTCACTGAATTTTGAACTAGCTTTGAGGGGGTAGGGTGAATATTCACTTAGACACCTGCATTAAAATGCGTGGCCTTAGCTATATGCTCTCTTTCATTAATAAACTTTGGACCAATCAAAATTCTTCTTATCTTGTCAAGGTATCCTTTAAGTGCCCTTACTCTATTATTCGTCAAATGACTGTTTCCTTCAGCAGTCATTTAATCACTATGATCTATGCAATGTTGTTTCCGGAGTTCCTTTTCATTCTGTAGTAAATGGTCCTTCTTGGCCACCTTCGTTGACAGCACTAGTTAGTAGTTACTATAGATTTATTCAGTTACATTACATAATTATGTAGTTCTATATATTGTAATGTGTAAATGCATATATGTCGGTCTATCACAGTACACTTTAAAAACACCTTGGTTAGACTTAACCAGGATCAGGGTCATATATCATCCCTACATATCCTGGATATGGAAAAAACATATTCCTGGTTAAAATTAACACTTTTATGGTTACTTGAAATGTTATTAACCAGAAAAGTGTCAATAATCTTTAACCAGGATTTTAACCATGACATGTATGGATGATATTTTACCCCGATCGTGATCATTCGAACCAGTATGTTTTTAGAGTATACTACCTGTACATGCCTATGTAATGTATAAAGGCCTGTATTATTATGTCACATAGCATACGTCAACGCCATATCTATGGGTACAAACACCCTACTTAGAATTAACGAGGAAAATGGTTATATATCATCTCTACATATCCTGGTTACGGACAAAAACGCATTCCTGGTTAAAATAAAACTTTTATGGGTTGGTGTAAACACGAATAACCAGGAAAGTGTCAATTTTTACTGAACCAGGAATATCATATTATTTTAACCATGGTATGTATAACACTCTAAAAACACAATGGTTAAATTTAACCAGGAAAAGTGTCACAGGTTCACCAACATATTTCTGGTTAGACAGCTAACATTTTTCTGGTTAAAACTGGCATTATCATTGTCATAATTTACATTATACTGGTTAATTTAACCAGGGAAATGTCAAATATATAACCAGTAATATGTTGGTGAATCTGTGACAATTTTCCTGGTTAAATCTAACCATTGTGTTTCTACACGAATATATAGTCATATACACACATTTATACCGGAATGGACATATATGCCCATACACATTCATATATCAGTGTAGGAATATGTATATTTGCGTGCAGTACCGATATATAATTAATTAATCTGAGTATTTAATTGTAAAATTACGTAATTTCCTACTTTAACTCCGATTAACAACGTGTACGTGCCTTATCGCATATCGATTATATATATGTGCCTTATCGAATCACGATTACCAATATTAGCCTATTAAATCCTACTTTTATCTTTTCACTTTTTTACGAAATGCTGACTAAATGTCTTCCATTTTCGACGGCTGCTTCAAAGACCAATTTTACTATTTTTTATTCGCAGATCTTTCAGTAATTACTGTTTCTTAGTCTTCCTGTGACGTCACGTACTTAAAATGACGTCACGATTCCTCTTGTCGTTACATTACCAGTTTCCACACATCCTATTGTATATAATTTGTACATAACACAGATTGAAAATACTATTTTGCTGTTGCAGTTTTATGTCGTTTTAAACGGAAAATGACGATGAATGAAGAAAACATTGAAACAACTTTAATACTTACTTGTTCTCGTTTTACTTTCGAATTGTCTTGTTGTTCCGCATGTATATTACTACTGAAATGGTCGTAAATCTGTCCATAATATGATTTATATTTATACTATACTTTGTTTCAATAATGTTTGGTTGATTGATTGATTGATTATTTTTTAGACGAGGTTATGATGGGCCACCTAAAACCTGCCAGTTGCAGCCACGGCAGAACGTGATCATTACTCCGTATTGGAACTCCCGACCTTGCGATCACAAGTCGAACGCTCTATAAACTAAATCGCTTTGCTTTCTTTGTGTGTGCTGTATTGAAAAGGTCACACAATTAGCATGATTTAATGTTATGCCAATTTGATTGATTGATTGATTAGGTTTCCTGACTCTTTTCAATGACAATGTTAAACTGACCATGCACAAATTGTTCTATACCAGTTTAGAGTTATTAGAATCATGTTAGAATATACTCGTCATCTGTATTGGACTTCGGATCACAGGTCAAGCACTCTATTCACGGCCAGCCACAACCTTTGGTAGGTCTATTCGAATTATAGTTACTATAGAAGCATGCTAGAATATAATCCCCGTTTGACCGGTTAGCTCAGTTGATAGAGCGTTGAACTTATAATCGTAAGGTCAGGAGTTCGAATCCGGAGTGATGATGATTATATTCCAGTGGCTCTAACTGGTGTATCAAAGGCTTTGGGTGGATTATATAACCACTGCGCTGAGAAGGGCCAGGAAACATATTCATTCATTCCATTACATTGAACTCCTGACATCATTTGCTATGCCAGTTAAAGTTACTAGAATCATGTTAGAATATACTCGTCATCTGCATTGAACTACCGACATTCGGATCTCAAGTCAATCACTCTATCCACGGCCAGCCACATCATTTGATATACCAGTTAAATTTACTAGAAACATGGAGCTAGAATATGACCCCCCGTTATATTGAACTCCTGACCTTCGGATCACAAACCAAGCACTCTTTCCACGGCCACCAACAGCATTTGATATACCAGTTAGAGTTACTATAATCTCACTAGAATATAATCCCCATTGCATTAAACTCCCGACCTTCGGATGAGAAGTCAAGCACTCTATCAGCGATCATCCATGCACAGCATTTGATACACCAGTTAGAGTTACTAGAAGCCTGCTAGAATATAATCGTCATCCGCATCGAACTCCTGACCTTCGAATCAGAAGAAGTCAAGCACTATATCCACGGCCATCCACAGCATTTGATGTACCAGTTAGTGTTACTAGAATCATACTATAATATAATCGTCATCCGTATCGAACTCCCGACCTTCGGATCAGAAGTCAAGCATTCTATCCACTGAGCTAGCCGATCGGACCACGGAATTATCAACCTATAGGTTTGATAGCTCCATCATCGGACAGACTTGAACCACAACTGTATTGACGATGGTTGATGTGACCAGTCAGCTCATTGGATAGAGCGTTGGACTTGTAATCGCAAGGTCACGGGGTAGAACAACTGGTGATAACAACTGCTTTTCTCCACAATCCCTCAACTCTCACCAGTGTGTCCCAGTAGCTGTGACAGTGGCCACACCCGTACCCCGGTACTATGTCGGTTCATAGGCTAAACCTGATAAAAGGCGTGTTCGTCGGAAGAGGACGTTAGATGGCGGTCCCAGGGCAGGACTACCACCTGACCTGACCACGGTCTCGTATTCTAGTCTGACCATGTTTTCGCAAAGAGTAGGGAGTTATCCCGGATGGGTCATTCCTTTTATTTTTGTGTATCGTTTAACATTGTGACTTGAATTATGCTAATTAACCTTCTGGCACTAATATAACCTCGCTGTTGATGTGCCGTCAAGCAATCATCTCTCTCTCTCCTCCGTGTTGAAAAGAGCCAAGGAATTCAGTCGCCTGATATTCAATCATAGGAAATTAGAGCATGAGCAACAATCGGTAAAAGTCCGATTGATTCGGGTTTTCTGGTTCCTTTCAGTGACGATGGGGTAATATGGACCACCTAGATCTTCTGGTATACCAGTTGGAGCCACAGGAATATGACCGTTATCACTGACTCCATATTCGATCTCGAACACTCATCCACTGGTATACACCTTTTGCTAAGGAACTCTTCTATAATAAACTGATACTGGCATATAGAAGCCCAACAAGTTAATAATAATAATAATAATAATGATATTTACATAGCGCCAAAATCCAGAATAGATACTGTTCAAGGCGCTTTAACAATTATTACCCTGGCCATTGATGAACTCGTCGAACCTACACAATCGCAGGAACTTTTAGTGATATATTCTCTGACCGGTTAGCTCAGTAGATAGAGCGTTGGACTTATGATCGCAAGGTCATGAGTTGGAACCAGAAGTGATGGTGTTTATATCCCAGTGGCTCTAACTGGTATATCAAATGATTTGGGAGGCTCGTAACCGCGGTGTTGAAAAGAGCCAGGAAACCCAATCAATCAATCAAACGTTGCGCAATGTATGTGCACAATATAATACAGTATTTTGTTATTTGTCTAGTTTCAAAATCACCAATGACGAGTATTATATCTAAATATCCAGCACAAAATTGCCTATTATATGATGTTGTTCGACACTCCAAAAATAAAAAACTGAAACTTTAAGTAGTAACATCAAGTAAAATTAAGAAACTTTTTAGTACTTGTTTCAAGTTAAGAAAAAATGTATAGCGATTTTGCCTTCTTGTCTTGACTTTCAGCGTAAGTGATTTGAACATATATGACAACAATATCGTGATCGTGAACTAATAACATAATCTGAGGACTGACGCTATTAACAAACGCAGCGTTCTACAAATTAACCGTTAAACGCAATCATTCGATTTACTTTTCCGTCAGGTTATCCGTGCTTTACTGACGCGGTTCCACTATCTTCCAATAATATTTTTATATGATTTTGAGAGATGGAATGAGTAGGTGTCCTGGTCACATTCAGCAACGAGTGATCTGGCTCTCAGCTAATAGAAAGCCGTTGATTCACCAGTTAGAGTCATTGAATATAATAATTATAATCACCATCACACCACGATCAAATTCTTGACTTTGGGATCACAAGCCAAATACTCTATCCATATACTCGGCCAATCCATCGGACATAAATACAAACGATGAACAAATTATGTGTCGGCTACTAATTGTTACTGGAGGACATTTAAAAAGAGGGCGGCATTATTACGAAAACACAGTGTTATAAACTGAATGAGCCGTGTTATATAATCGTGTCAACATAATGATTATAATAAGGTAACCGATTCAACAATATAAACGAGATTAAACTCACAGCTCAGGCGCGTAGCCAAGGGGGGAGGGCGAATGGATCGACTTCCCCCCACCCTTGAGCATATTTTCTGAAATTTTGAATTCCGGAATTATACTGAATTAGTCTACTTATAAACCCTCTTTGGGTCGAAATATCACATAATTGCTGGGCAACTTACAAAATAAAAAAAATCTTCAGAGATAGTGAATACGTGATTTCGAATTCATTATCGGAATTCAAACTCGGATCTTATGTTAGAGTGCATTATTGCATTATAAATTGACAACTGTTAGTATCCGATATGACATG
>JAODAI010475729.1:0-14215 GCA_027575025.1 Scotoplanes globosa | reverse complement strand
GGGACCAATTTTCCTAGCATAATTAGCCAGGGGGGACTTTTCCCACAGGGGGACTTTTGCGCCTGCCACACCGGCATTACACTTTGAAAACGGGGTGAAGGGGGGGGGGGGTGAGGGGTTCAGGCTTCCCCCATTCTAATATTTTGATATCGGGGGTAATTATTTTGAAAATGGGATGTTTCTATAAAAATCCAAATCCTGATGAATAACCGAAGTTAATATGTATTTTTAAGGTACAAATGTTAAAATAACACTGTCTTATTAAAGCCCTAAATATACAGTTCAACTGAAATGTAAGTTGCCCCATTTTTATCTAAATACAGGTATGTATTGAGATATTGTTACACAGAGCGGTGATAATGCATGCTAAGAAAAGTTTCAGCGCTCTCATTTCTGACCCATTTCTTTCCAATTTGTTTAATCTCAATATATCAAGATGGGCCAACAATCCTACTTAGTTTTGTTTAAAAATAAATCATTGCATACAAAATTATGTTAAATCGCCGAATTTACAGCAAAATTTCTACTTTTGAACTTTGCATACATCTCTAAAATTGCATGGCGTCATTGATGTAGCTGGAGTCATTGGCATCCGTAGAATTCGATTACCAACATGTTGTACTATACAAATAAAACATGGAGATACATTTAATAAGAGAGTTAAGGTCAAATATGAATTGCTTATATCTAAAAATATGATGGTTATTTTTATGTTGTTTTAAGCATGATCATGTTGTTATCTATTATGTCATAAGCAGTATTCCTAGTGTTAATTTCTCCTTTTGGGTTTGCAGTCACATCGGTGTGTCTGTGTAGAAGTATGCGTGTGTATGTAACGCCTGGGTAGTAAACACAAGAACCTGTAAGTTGAATTGAGTTGATATTTGGTAAAGTGACTGATACAATCTAGCACAGTTAAGAAGCCTATTGTTTTTCATGGTGGTGTCACGCATATTAATTACAGCGAAAATCTAAATAACTGGCTCGTAAACACGGAATCTGAAGAACTACATATCCGTTTGAGCTGATACTTGGCACAGTGAAGCACTATAGTGAGGGAAGAAGCATGTTCATTTTGAGACCCATGCCATACATATTAACTAGTGGGGTGGGCGGGGCTTAACACATATACTTTTATATATTTCCATGATTATTTTATGACTGCTGATAAACACGGTATTGAAAGAACTGTAAGTCGAATTGAGTTGATACTTGGTGTAATGACGCAGTATGGCACTGTGAAGAAGCCCATTGTTTTTTGTAGTGATATCCTGCATTTTTATTATTGCGAGAATACTTGTAAATACGGTATCTCAATAATAGTATGTCTGATTGAGTTGATACTTGGCATGGTGATACAATATATAATAGTGAAGAAGTCCATTGTTTTCTACGGTAATAGAATGTGTATTAATTAGTGGGAGGGTTTTATTGAAAAAATCTTAAATAATGGCTCGTAAACACCAAATCTGAAGAATTGTAATTCCGTTTGAGTTGATAGTTTGCACAGTAAAGTTCTATTGATGAGTGATGATGCGTATTCATTTTAACATCCATGCCTCGCATATTTAATAGTGGGTGGAGCCTTTGACTTTTTAATGATTGACAACCTTAATTGATACTTTACGTATAAGATACATAAGACTTTACATATTGATACTTTACTTTAATAATAGTGATAGAGTATGGAACAGAGAAGAAGCCTAGATAATTTCCATGGTAGTATCATGCATATTCATTAGTGGGTAGGACTTGTTTCTAAATCATCGCAAACACGGTATCTTAGGAACTGTACATCGAATTGAGTTGATATTTGGCACAATTATTCAATGTGTCAGGGGCAAAAAGTCTATTGTTGTCCACTGTAATATCACATTTATTGGGCGTGGCCTTTTTGTGAAAATTGTAAAAGATGACTTGTAAACCCACAATCTCAAGAACCATAACCTTCTGTTTCAGTTAATTTGGTACATCGATTCGATGCTCAAAAATGGTTGAAGGAAGTTTGCTTATTATTTGCACTCAATGCTACATGGATGGTGGTGTGCAGACATATTATATTGTTTGTGTGTATTAATGGCGAAAACATTGTATGGTATCTCACAAATAGATCAGATTGAAGAACAGTAATTGATACTAGTCGGCAGGTTCACAGTTTGGTACATCTGCAGGTCTGCAATAAAACAAGAAATTACCATGTATTTTGCATGTCTTGAAATAATTTGGATATAAACAATAGTTATTGCATAGAGAACTCTATAATATCTCAACAGATCATGTGTCCCATTCCAGTGGCTCTAACTGGTATAGCAACGGCTTCGGGTGGACATATAGCCACTGCGTTGAAAAGGGCCATGAAACCCAATCAATCAATACACCCACCACAGTACACCACATACAGTAAGAACAAAAGGTTAGGGGTCTCCTTCCTCTCTCACCCTTGCTGTGTGTTGTTACTGCCTGACTCTAAGCTTTTTTCTTATTGTGTCACGGTATGGATGGTGTACTGCAGGTCTCCTGGTGGGTGCAGGCCAAATGGCCGGTGGAGTCCGTATGCGCTGGTTGTGCAGACAGCGCAAAATACATAGGTATGACTTTTCTAATCCTTCAATGTGAAAGGGATGAGACTGGAAGGGGACCTTTACTGTAGGTATCCTTCCTCTCTCACCCCTTGGTGTGTGTTGTTACTACCTGACCCACAGTAAAAAACTAAAGGTTAGGGTCAGGCAGAAGGGGTGAGAGATGAAGGAGACCAGTTTGACGTTCGTACAGTTCTGTACTTTTGCTACACACTTCACATTTTGTATGGTATCCTAAGCCACAAAACATAAAGAAGCTGCTTTAAGTTCAGCCGTTAGCGGTCATCTCCTCATCGACTTAGTGTCTAAAATTTTCATTTCACCACTTGGGGGTTAGGTGGTCAGCACTTTCCGGGCTAATTTGCCAGGACTTGACGCAATATTCAAAAGGAACACAACGCTTATGCCGTCGGTGCATTGAACCGGCATAATTTTTACATTACAATTTTGAGGGGTACCAATGCACCACCGGTGCAAACTCCAAAATCTATTAAAAAAATGTAGGGATACGGAAGGCAAACGATCGTCCGTGTCGTCTGTTATTTCAAGGCTTGACATTACATGTACAGTTTTTACAGTAATTTTCAACATCGTTTAGTATGGTGCACATGGTAAAATCATACAAACCAAAATTGGTTCCCTAATGTTATCTAGGTCATATACATTACTTAGTTTAATGTTTATCATGGGAATCCCCTTCCAATATTTTTAGTGGACGCCAACACTACTAAAATATGTCATCCAGTATTTGTTTTCCAAGAGCAATCACAATTTCCCCATGCGAACATTTTTTTTTAATTCACAAAATCCAAATTTAACTTTTAGATGATCAACTGACGTGAATCTGTAATTTAATAGCCATTTGGTTTATCACACTTTGGTGGTCGATTAGCACCGTAAAATTAAATAAGCATTCCAGTCCGTTTATTATATTGTACTTTGTAATCACAGTGTCAAATAGTAAGCAGAAAAGGGAGTTGGTCAGTTGGGTTTTCATATTTTAACAAGTTGTGTGTAGTACCACTATATTTATTCAATTGTTAATAGACCTACTTGTTTCTACTTAAAGCTGCATGTACTTCAAAATTGAGTAGGCTTGACTAAAACAGATACTAGAGCGAATTGATTATTTTCTCCTTCAAATAATCTCGAGCGGCATCTGCTATTTTTTGTAGGTTGCATCTCATAAATAAATGTATGTATATCTTGGACCGTGCTACTGTATTCACCCTTGCAACGATTTCTTTAAGAGACAATTGATGAACATAGCATGTATATTTATGACACACCCAGAGTAACAAAAGTGACTGACATATCTAGAATATTGACGCATCTGTGTGTTACTCGCCGACCATGACGCACCATGATTCAACTATGTACGGGGTGTAGGGAGGGTCATTACAACTGACCAGTGCATTTAGTGGTCTACAGGGGTATTTCCACACCTGGCGATACCTCCCTGAGACAATTCATAATATCCTCAAGGAACTTACAAATTGCCACGTGTTCATCATGCGACCAGAAAAGCTAATACTGCAATTCCATTGTTATATTACTAATTGGTAGCTAGTTCCACAATCGGTCTTCTGCGTCTGACGTCATTTCACTGATTTATAACAGTATAGTGCGCTCTTCGATTGATTGATTGATTATATTTTCTGGCCCTTTTCAACGCAGTGGTTATATCAGCCACCCAAAGCCTTTGATATACCAGTTAGAGCCACTGGACTATATTTATCATCACTCCGTATTCGAACTCCTGACCCTGCGATCACATGTCCAATGCTCCATCCGCTAAGCTAAAATGAACAGCAATGATTGGCTATACGCAGAATATGTGATATTAATTAGTCTCCATATTCCTCCAAATTTCGTTTTATGACGTCGGTGCAGAAGCTCTATTATGAAAGTTAAATTCTGTTTTAGGTCGGCCTATGTGATACTTAGTACTGTGGTGTCCAACTTGTTGACATGGCAAACATCTACTTTGAATAAATACAGATTGTTTAAAATGAAAAATGAAAATAGCATCACGTGAAGTTGCAGCCAGATAATAATCCTATATTTTATTCCATCAGAAACTTGTATTAACCATAAGCCTACATTGTGTGTCTATATAGTGCAACTTGAGTCAATAAAATATGTGGGGGTCGGTCGTGGCAAAATGTCATAGCCGTAGCGGTTGGGATATAGTTTAAAAAAAGTGTGGAGGGGGGACTCCAATGCCCTCTCCTTCCATCTGTCCAGTAAGGGTTAAAACTGTGACATTAATAATATACTATGGAGTGGAGTGCTGCTAGTCATTAATCCTTTAATTTACTTCCATCTTAAATTTTAGTTAATTTTAAGTTCATACTGGATGGCTAATGCTATAGATAGAGAGTATAACTTATCATTACGTAGAATTGAGTATACCTGTATATATATGCGTTTGTGGGTGGGTGGGTGCATGATTTTTTCTTTGCCGGATTCCTCTATGTGTGCGGGAATCGTGCAATCCAGCACACTAATGAAAACAATATCAATTGTCTCTCTGTACCTGGCTATACAGCGTGCGAATTAGTAAACAATCTTGACTCGCCCGGTGTTAATATTTTTAATAATATTTGGTCTATAATTTCTTTAGATGTAAATAACATTAACGTTGTTAAATGTAGTATATTTATTTTAATCATATATGTAAGCATATTATTAATTATGTGACCATCCACCACAAAAGCAGAATAATGTCGATTTTTGAAAATGTGTGTTATTGGTATTTTTGGATTTCTCATTTCAAGATCTTTAAAATGATATATAGTTTGTGCAGGTTTGGGGTTAATGATACCATGTCACATCAATCACAATAGTGATATTAATGATGACCACTAACCATAATTAGTGGTCCCATGTACCATTATGTTGTATATAGTTAACCATGACTAAAACGATACCGCAACATTCATTGTCGTCACTGTTATGCATTTCGAGTAATACAAAAACATGGGTCCAAAGAAACTTCATGGGTCGCCCGCCGACGTCCTGGGTCGCATTTGACGACAGGTGTCTGCTTATTTTGCACGGTTGTAAATTATTAATGTTGTTGGGTGGCTCAAGATCAACATGTTGTTGAAAAATGGATCTCCGAACATCAATGATTACATATGTGTATGTACTGCAGGCATACTAGGTTCGCGGTAGAGGGAATCACGCAATTGATTAAGAAAAGATCAGAAAGGACATAGCCATCATAATATGATCCTAAACCTACATCACCCAGTCAGCTAGTGGACCTCCTAAATTTATGTTCAGTAGGCCTACTGGTGAATTGTAAGCACTGTGTAGAAGCTTATAGTAATGTAAAATATGTACACATGTATACATATTTATACACAATTTTAGGGGAGTATGTTGTCTTGCTTTATTTGAAGTATTGTAAGTGGTACCGTGGAAAAAGTATTACACCATCATTATTATAAATGAGAAATTTATAACTTAATCATATATTTTATTCGCATGATGACAAATACTGTAACATACAATAATTATAAAAACAAATTCATATTTCATTTTGTAAATGTATAATTTGTTCGAAAGACCACGTCTGTATATTAATTTAAAAGTAAAGGGAGTGACCTCATAAATTGGCCTCTTCTGAAAAAACTCTTGAAAAGGATCATTCCAATGACGGTATCTTTATCCACTTTGGAGCATTACAGTTGACTCACGGTCATAATCAAGCCACATCAAAGACTTTTAACAATTGCTACCTTCTGACTACTTGATGTTTACTCTATAATATTTAGAGGTCGAAACAAGAATTAAGTTACAAAATGGCTGCGGACATCGCTCTTGAACCTATGTTGCTACGAGTGAGCAGTTAAGCACGATCCATCTATTACAAAGACAAAGATCGGATCATATAAAATAGATCAAAGTTGGTCACGCCTTCTAGAAGTCTAGCTTGCTGCTAAGCGAATTTGAACAACATCCGCAAGCCTTGGGAAAAAAGTTGTTCACTGCGCGTCAATATTTAATCTCCATTTAAGATATTAAATTAAATACAATCAAATAAGCCAATGAATTGTTTATACTCGTGTATATTATCAATAGGCCTACATTAATAATATATTATGTATCATATATTCTCATTACAGATACACAACGAGCGGTGTCATGGTTATATTCTGTCACAATTTCAACGTTATCTTCATGGAGTTTGCAAAGTGCATGATTTACACCAAAAATAGATTTGGAAAATTTCACATATTAAATGAACGGCTGGCCAACTTAGCGTTTGGTCTATTCGCCATTGCGTGGTAAGTAGCGTTTGGCCATGTCATTATCATGGTAGATATTTTATCTTACCCTAATGCTTCAAATGATGATTGAGATTATACTCTTCACCGACTTAACATTGGCACCGTTCATCATACGTAAGTACCAGGTTGTTCAAGATATTAAGACATACTGTTATTTGTATATCATAACAATATGAAGCATCAGGATTTCCAAAATTAAGGAGGATTGTCTCTACATTTGAAAAAAATGGGGGGAATTTCCCGCCATTTTTTAGTGACGGTGGACAGTTACATATAACAGTAGATTTAGGTAAGGCTTTAATAAGCGTTATTGTACCATAAATTTGATTTTATGTTTCCTTCAGAATTAAGATATTTGTCAAAATTATCCTGCTTTAAATTAAGAATCCCCTCAAAAATAATATTAATGAGGGATCACTCCCCCTTGTTGCACTATCATTGGTGGTCAGTTGTTTACAAGAAAGTTAGTGAGTTATGAAAATGTAAATATGAAGAGCATCCCTGGAAATGGCTTAGCATGACTAGGGTTAACGCAAGCACTAACTTGTTATGTCAATTGATATAGCAGTGAGCATGTGAACACAACGTTGCTTTTAAATATATTTATTGACATTTGCATCAATTGTAATGAATCGCCCTATACCGAGGACAATGTCTGTCAATGGCCATATGGTGTGTCACCATAGCCTGCTTTGACGCACCCACATTGACTATATATACTATGATGCACACAGAGTAACCACAAGTTGGACACAGTGACACACGTTTATTGTATTTATGACACACCCAGTGTCACAAAAGTGACTGACATATCTAGAACATTGACGCATCTGTGTTTTACTTTTTAGCCACCATGACGCACCATGATTCACCTATGTCTGGGGTGTCCAACTTGTGGTTACTCTGTGTGTAAGGTGGGTCATTACAACTGACCAGTGCATTTAGTGGTCTACAGGGGTATTCCCATGCTTGGCGATACCTCCCTGAGACAATTCATAATATCCTCAAGGAACTTACAAATTGCCACGTGTTCATTACGCGACCAAAAAAGCTAATACTGTAATTCCATTGTTATATTACTAGTTTGTAGCTAGTTCAATAATAGGGCTTCTGCGTCTGACGTCATTTCACTGATTTATAACAGTACAGTGCGCTCTTCGAGGGAAAATAAACAGCAATTATTGATTATACACAGAACATGTGATATTAATTAGCCTCCATATTCCTCCAAATTCCGTCATATGACGTCGGTGCAGAAGCTCTATATGAGGATCTTAAATTGCAGGAATTGACTTGGCAATATGGCTTCTGCGTCTGACGTCATTTCACTGATTTATAACAGTATGGTGCGCCGTCTGAGGTAAAATTAACAGCAATGATTGGCTGTACACAGAACATGTGATATTATTTAGCCTCCATATTCCTCCAAATTTTGTCATATGACATCCGTGCATAAGCTCTATACCAGTAGCAGTGACGAAGATACGACATCTACATAGCAAAAAACTCTAAACTTGACCTATTACTATTAGCTCAGTGGATAGAGCATTGAACTTTCATAAGTTTTTAAATATATGTATTGACATTTGCATCAATTGTAATGAATCGCCCTATACCGAGGACAATGTCTGTCAATGGCCATATGGTGTGGCAGCATAGCCTGCGCTGACGCACCCACAGTGACTATATATACTATGATGCACACAGAGTAACCACAAGTTGGACACAGTGACACATGTTTAATGTATTTATGACACACCCAGTGTCACAAAAGTGACTGATATATCTAGAACATTGACGCATCTGTGTGTTACTTTTTCGCCGACCATGACGCACCATGATTCAACTATGTACGGGGTGTAGGGTGGGTCATTACAACTGACCAGTGCATTTAGTGGTCTACAGGGGTATTCTCATGCTTGGCGATACCTCCCTGAGACAATTCATAATATCCTCAAGGAACTTACAAATTGCCACGTGTTCATCACGCGACCAAAAAAGCTAATACTGTAATTCCATTGTTATATTACTAATTGATAGCTAGTTCAACAATAGGGCTTCTGCGTCTGACGTCATTTCACTGATTTATAACAGTACAGTGCGCTCTTCGAGGGAAAATGAACATCAATTATTATACACAGAACATGTGATATTAAATTAGCCTCCATATTCCTCCAATTCCGTCATATGACGTCGGTGCAGAAGCTCTATATGAGGATTTTAAATTGCAGGAATTGACTTGGCAATACCAGTAGCATTAACGGAGATACGACATCTACATAGCAAAAACTCTAATCTTGACCTATTAGCTCAGTGGATAGAGCATTGAACTTAAGATCGAAGGGTTACCGGTATCCGGGTTTCCGCCAAAGGGGATACGGGATTATCCTCCTTCTGATTCTTTTGGTGTCATTTTAGATAAAACGTTGCAATAATATAAGTTAGGTTACAAAATTAACTGAAATTACTAACATAAATGCTAATACATACCACAAATTCAACTGCATAATCCTTTTTGTCAGACCCCCCCCCCCCCATAAAAAATATGTTTTTGGGGAAGGAGGGACGGCCGGAAGATGGATACCTCCCTTATTTGTGATCCTAGGTATAATATAATACCAGAGTATCTCCAGTGTTTCTAATAGGATCATCCCAATAAAAAAAATGACGAAATAAAAAAAAAGTGAGAAAAAAGTGAAAAAAGAAATTGGGAAGAAAAAAAACACTGTTTTTTTGTTGAAAAATGCAAAATAATATTTTTGTCGGCAAAAAAATTCTCAATTTTTTGGAGGGATTTTTCAAAAATATTTTTTCATTGCAGTGTACTGTATACAATATAGTGCTAAGTGTGTACTGTATACAATATAGTGTATACAATATAGTGTACCATACACCTATTTAACCTTTGACATTGACCTTTGACCATGACCTTTCATCGCATTCTTCCGAAAGTCGGGGAGACACCGAGTCCCATCATAGTGCATCTCCATACCGAGTATAAAAAAAATCTGTCCAGCGGTTTAGGAGGAGTTCGCGACACAATTTTTGTGTACAACACAAACACGCACGCCCGCACGCCCGCACGCACGCAAGCCCGCACGCCAGCACACCCGCACGCCAACACACAGGCGCACACGTTTTGACCCCTACCGCAAAGTGGAATTGCCCAAAACCTTTGGTTAACCTACCATATGTTACATCCTGAGTCTCGTAAATTAATGACGCCAAGAGTTACCATGACAACAGTTTCCATGGCAACCACAGGGGTCACAATGACCTCCAACGACCAATTGACTACAATATATCTTCAGCCCCTTCGGGGAGATGAAATAATTAATATTAAAATGAAAGTTATTCTTGAAAAGTACAAAAAGAAAGAATGGGACTAAGCACACTACCCTGAAGGACCCCAGATCTGACTTTGACCCACTTAGAGTGGTTATTCTGACCCGCTGTAGACTTTTACTAAGAAAACATTGGATCCATTACCAAACTGGACCAGTAATATTCAATTGCTGACTAAGTTTACATAAAAGAGTATTGTGAGACATTTTATCAAAAGCTTTAGAAAAATCTAAAAATATAGCATCAATAAATGGTGGATTAATTAATTAAGTAATTAATTAGGAAGGGGCAATTGTAGAGAGTTAAGGATTGTAAGGTTTTAGCCGGGGAATAAGTTACCACGCAGCATAATCTCTCGTATTTGTATTGCGGTTACAGAAGCGTAAGGTAGTGAGGGAAGTGGATCAAAATGTATTACATTGTGGTTATGGCTGAAGAGTTCAAGGATAGGGTGGCGCATATCCTTGTGGAGCTTCAGGAGCAGGTGGTGTAGAGGAAGAGTTGGGGCTCCTTGGACTACCTTTTGGGTGAGGCAGAGAAACTTTGTTGAAGGACATCGGGCAAGCAGGGGATCGTGGAAGAAAAGTTAGATGTGGTGGACGAAGGATGTGGAGAGAGGGCGGTGAAAGGAAAAGAGGGAGGTTTGGAAGAAAGAAAGAGATCAGGTATAGAGGAATACAACGAGAGTTAGCTTTGCGTCACGTCACCTTTATGGGCAGAAAAAGAGGGCAGCTAGAAGGGCTATAAAAAGGCAAGGGGTGATATAGAATATAACATTTATAAGCAGCTGAATGATGATGGGGGAAAGAAATTATCTTTATGATGGCACGGGACAGGAAGGAAAAGGAAGTAGATTTTAAGGGAGGTAGTGTGGTTAAGGATCCGGATGGAGGTTGGTCATTGACAAGGATGAGGTAAATACGGTGTGGGGGAATTACTTCAGGGAGCTGTACAATCAGGGAGGAGGTGCCGATTTGGATTTACATAGCGCAGTGAGGGGTAAGATTGAGTTGGGTGAGATCTCGGACTTAGAGGTGGATTTGGCTCTGAGACGGATGAGGAGGGGGAAGGCTGCGGGTTTGGACGAAACGAGGGTGGAATTGTTTCTTATTACAGGTGAGGTGGGAGTGAAGTGGTTAGGAAGATGGCTCAATGTGTGTTTGAGGGAGGGGAGTATTCTAAGGGACTTGAATATTGGCCTGATTGATTGTGCTTATTTGGAAGCAACACGGGGATATTCACGACCAAGGAAAATACCGGGGTATCACACTGTTGTGGCAGGTTTTTAAGCTTCTGGAAAGGATTTTGGATAGACCAATTAGGATTAGAGTTGAAATGGAGTTCGGGGAGCAACAGTAGGGCTTTCGAATGGAAAGAGGGATAAGTGATGGGCTGTTTTCACTTAGGCAGCTGGTGAAAAAGAAACTGGATATGAAAGGAAGTATGGCATTGGGTTATTTGGAGAAGGCCTATGATACGGTTCCTAGGAAATTAGTTATGTCTACAGTGAGGTGAATGGGTGTCCTAGAAGCGGAAGATGGTACGAGGGGTAGGGTTTTGGTTGGTTCGGGGATGTCTGAAGAGTTTGGGGTAAATATTGGGCTCAGGCAGGGTAGTGCACTTAGTCCACTTCTCTTTATTATGGTAATGGAAGTGTTTAGCAGAAAAGTCAGTACAAATAAGGGTACATGTTTTATTCCGGCATGTATTTACGGGCTAGAGTCGTGGCTTTGTTTAGTGTTCAGCAACAGCGATTCAAAGTGTGCGAAAATATTTGGACGAGAAGGATCGCGGGTTTTAAGCAGGTGGATAGGAGAAGGTTCGATGATATTCAGGGGGAGATTGAGATGAATAAGAGTCTTACATAGATGGTGATTATGGGGTGCATGAGTTGGGCTCGGCATGTAAAGCATATGGATGGAGGGCGACTCCCGAAGATGGCCATGTCGCACGTGGAGGTTGGTAGAATGGGTAGGGGGAGACCTGGTTTGAGATGTAAGGACGGTGTTAAGAGGGATTTTAGGAGAGCTGCTGGGGATGGCGATTGGAAATACGAAATATGAGATACGAAATAGTGCACAGTTGAGTATTGCATGCGTGAAGTGGGGTGAAACCATGGTGAAATTTGCTTAAATGAGTACTTGATTGAACATGATGTAGAATACTGTTTGAGATAAGTTTCGCAAAAATGTTAAAATAATTGAAGTCAGAGCAATGAGTTTATAATTATGTATGTCTGATACATCACCAGTCTTATATGAATAGGAGTTACATGTGTACATCACTCCAGGAGTAATTGACCCCGGCCGTATTAAGAGAACAAATAAAGAGCCTGTAAAGAATATGATAAATTACTGAAGATGATTTTTTAAGCAGCATAGCGGTAATATCACAAGAGCCAACAGCTTTGTTGGTAGCGAGCTGGTCGAGTATAGTCCTAATATCAGTTACAGTAAAAGTTGGATAGTTGAGTGAGGGTATAGAGAGGTTACACTGTGGTGGTTTAGTAAAATAAACTTATGTGGGGTTAAAAACAGATGCAAAGTAGGAATTAAATGCATCACCAATATCATAATGTTTATGTAAGTTATCATGATTGTATTGGAAGCGTGACGGAAGGTATGATTGTCGCCGGCTACGAAAAAAAGACCGAAACCTTTGTGATTGTCAGGCAAAGACAACAAGTCATTTACATAAGACCAATATGCCTTTTTAACTTCCAATTTAGTATATCATTAGGATAACGCTTTTAGTAACTCTCTGATTAGACCATTTAACTGACGAATTACACGAATGATGACTATTTTTGGGGGTGTATTTTTGTTACGTGATAGTTATGTTTAACCTACATTCCTAGGTTCGAGACCACTGGTATTCGAGTCATTCCAAAGACTTTGAAACCTTGCAAAATTATATTTTATTTCTCACATGCTTTTCAGCGTACGAGATTGGAGCATGTTTATAATCCAGTGATCCTCGACTTACAAATAAGCTGTATGTTTGTTTGTTTGTTTGTTACATATAATCATTCAAATGCTCATTCAATGCTAAATTATATAATAATTATTATGTTTAACTGCATGTTAGTCAGTATGTCATAAGGGATGGGTGGGATAATTAATTAATTTATTTCTTTATATTATCTAATTTATTGTATTTCTGGTAAAGGGGGTCAGCTTTGTACAAGCTTTTGCTTTCCCCAGACCTCATTCCACATTATTGTTACAATATAGTATACTGTTATGCCATTACATGTGCTTTAATTATCAGGCAGATTCAATACATGTAGTTTAACCTCCCAACGAACTAACCATCTTATTATATAATCTTTGGACCCCTATGTCACTTAATCTTTGAAAGCAAAGTTCACCTGTTCATTGACTACATTATGTTATCTTTCTGAGCGTTGTTTAATTTGTAATCGTTGGACGTTGTAACTGGTTATTCATTAACAAAACGCTCTGTGTGTGGGTGCATTTTGAAATGAGACATCAACTATTATTTGACAAGCAGTGTTGTTGGGTTGAAACTAGTACATATATCTTGATTCAGTGATTTCAATCTATCCAGCATTTCCATGTTGATAATAATTCAGCATGGCTTTAATACAGTCAGTAGCACCAGTACTCCTGTATCAGGTTGTGCCATGATACATCATTAAGAGTATCGTTCGACATCGATCAGCCAAGTGGGTAGAGAGTGCTGTAATTGTAACATATCAAGACACATATATCATATACACTTTATTAAAAGTGTACATGCAAGAAAAAAAGATTTGGTATATAATTGAACGATTTTTCCCCCAGTCTATTTATAATTATAAAATTATTTCTTAATTTATTTAATAACAGCTTAATTAAAACCTCCCTCCCCACCCCTACATCAACAAGAGTTAAATGAAAAGCAGCAATATATATATAAATATAATATATGATAAACGTCTTCAATTAATACTTACTTAGAAGATAATGAGAAAGATTTCTTTTAAAA
>JAODAI010475618.1:0-14215 GCA_027575025.1 Scotoplanes globosa | reverse complement strand
CCCCCCCCCTTTTTCTTTTTTATTTCCTTCATTATTGAGGAATCTCGGTGGTGGAAATGCGCCCTCCCTAAATATAAAGGTACCATATATAATTTCCCCGAAGTAGGGCTGTTGCTCAGCTTATTTTGGTAATGTTGGGAAGAATTGTTCCGGAATATTACTCCATGGAAAGGGCATCGTTTTTGCCAGACTTTTCGAACTGGGGGAACATATCCTATCTTCTATAGACACTTAAGCGGAGCGCCATAGGCGCGGAGCGTACAAGAAAATGTTGGGTTTTCATGTACACTAGATGTCAACCTTCGTGTCAAGTTTAAACTTTATTGGACTTTAACTTCTGCAGAGAATACACATACCAATTGGTGTATTTAATACTAGTCGGTCGACACGGACGTCACTATATACCCTGATAGAAATATATCGTTTTAACAAACGAACGCTTTTTTAACTTGTGTAATCGCTAAACTTCAAACGTTCATAACTGGCCAATGCAACGTCCGTTTTAAAAGTTGTTCTTACCATTTTGTAGATAATTTTATTCTCTATAACATCAGCTAACATTATTGTTTCCCCTTCAAGTTACTCTCCTGTATACGTTAATTCGACAAGTCGGCATTTTAATGGTCAGTCGACAGTCGTCATTATGACAATCCATAACAAATAAAAATGGAGGGTTTAGGCCTAAGTTACCCTTATTAATTCGACAAGTCGTCATTTTAATGGTCAGTCGCCAGTAGGCAGCATGACAATCCCTAAAATGGAAATTGGTAGGTTTTTATTACTCCCTTATTCGACGCAGTCGACATTTCAATGGTCAGTCGCCAGTCGGCGTTATGACGATCCCTAAAAATGGAAAATGGAGGGTGTACATATATAAGTTACCCTTATTAATTCGACAAGTCGGCATTTTAATGGTCAGTCGTCAGTCGTAGTTATGATGATCGCTAAAAATGAAAAAATGGAGGGTTTATATAAGACTAAGTTACCCTAGGTTATTATTTCGACAAGTGGGCATTTTAATGGTCAGTCGCCAGTCGACAGTATATGACGATTCCTAAAAATGCAAAGTGGAGGGTTTATATAAGCAAAGTTACCCATATTAATTCGACAAGTCGGCATTTTAATGGTCAGTCGCTAGTCGGAATTATGACGATCCCTAACAATGGGGTTTCAATAATTTTAAGCGATATTTTTCTTTCGGAATCGTCAATATGCCGACTGGTGTGAGCGCTATAGGAGGTGTACCACCCTCACAATCTCACATAGCTACGCCCCTGGATGTACTTCCAGAACGGGCGTCTATGTTTGTTTTTCATCCCATCAGCTATTATGTTGCTTATGTGGTCCCATTCCTAATAGGGTAGTTATGAATTGCTCTAGTTGATAAGCTATATCGAGATCCAAAAGTACTTGCTGGACTTCCTTCCAAGGGCGGCGCCAGCGCCCCCCCCCCCCGCCCGTCGGGGAACGATGGCCCCCCGTCGGGGAAATTTGGGAGACTTGTCGGGGAAACTGCTGCTATACTACAGTGTTATACGGCAAAAAAATGTGTTTTTTCCCCCTTGTCGGGGAACGCCTGCCCCCCAGCCGGGGAACCCTGGCGCCACCACTGCTTCCTGGTCATGAGCATCGGCTTTGATACACTTGTTGGTCCAATCAACATCTGGGCAATTGAAGTCACCTGCCAATATAATATTCTTGAAGTGTCCATCTGATAATTTCGTCAAAGATTTGTCCAAATTTTGAATATCCTTCATCGAACTGTGCTGCATGTAGAATGCACCAATATACAGGTCGTTTGAATGGTGTAGTTTAATTTCCGTCCATTCAATTTCACAATAATTAGAAGGCCGCTACTCTTTCTAATTTATATCAATGATATGGATTTAAGTCTCATTCATTCATCCGGCTGACATGTACACAGATGATACCACATTTCATTTGGTGGGTGATACAATAGAAGAAATATCAATCAAATTAATGATATGAATTGAATTGAAGACTGGTGTATAAAATAACAAAATGGTAATCATTTGTGCTGGGTCAGGTTATCTTTATTGTGACGAATTAAATAACATAGAATAGAATAGAACACCGTATTTGTAAGGCCCGGCCTCTACGTGTGCGAAAACGCACATAATATGCACAGATGGGCCGAATTGTGATATCCTAAACAATGTTCTAACATAAAAGTCATCTCTGTAGGAGAAGAGATATAGATATTCCAAGTAGAATTACGTATTTGTATGGTACATAAATTATATTACCATACTTCGATTATTGTATATTATTATATGGAGCTCGTGTACGAAGGGTAAACTTGAACGAATTGATGCCACATAATGATGACAGAACTAGCAAGTTATACGTTATTTTAAATTGGCCTACCATCGAACATCGTCTAAAACGCAAACAGGTAACCACGGTAGATACAGTCGCTGACTTATCCCAATAACTATAAGCTTAAAGGTTAAGCACACATGGAACACAATGAATTATATACATGGAATATTGACACGAATATTGGTACGAAACATGTACAGCTGAAGGTATTACATACATAACGGTACCGGTAGATGCAACGCCCAATGTCATCTTCAGCCACTAATCGTATCTCCCTAATCTCAATTACAAGATCACCGTGTGCAAGATCGTGACAATACTGTATGTATGGGAATCCTACTCATGTGTATACTTTACCACAGATAAATCGGTCATGTTATAGCCAAACAATATATCCAGCATTTAAAGCTCATTTATACAGAAATTGGAGTCACCATCGTGGTTTTTATTTGACAGTGCAATCAAATAGGGAAAGTTCACCAACTCGACGCTTTCCAACGGCATCAAGCTTGATCGACTTTAAGTGAGCCAGTGGGTTGTTGTCCGTGAATACGGTGAACTTGTTCTCCAAATGTGTTCATGGAACTTGTCCGTGACAGCCCATCATTTCAAGCAGCTATAATTTCATGCTTGAATACCGTTAACGCGTTCCATATTCTTTTCAGCACCACGTAGTGTTCTGCTCGCATATGAGATCACTCGATTATTCCCGTTTTGATGCTGAAACAATGGTGCACCTAATCAGTGCAGCGATACATACACCTCAACTTCAAACGGTAAGGTAAAGCAGGGAGAATTGGATGGGTAACCGACAGTTTGTCTTGTAGGGTTGAAAATCAGTTGATGTTATTCGTCCCAGTCGAAAGCTGCACGTTTCTTTTGTTTGATATCTGCCATGCAATTGGCAACAAGAGCATGGGGTGGGCCTGCGGTCTAAATGGGAGGGTCACTTCCGTAGGTCAGCCGGAAAGGGGGCATGTTGTTGAACGAATGGGGGTACAGTTATATGCACGTAGCACCTCATCGATATGCTCAAACCATCGCCTTTTCTTTGACGGTGGTAGAGTCTTCAGGGGGTCATGCAGGGTCCGGCTGAAACGTTCTGCCCGGCCACTGCCTTCGGGTGTTAGGGATTATATTATAAAGATGGAATAAGAAGCAGAGCGGAAGACGATGGAGCACCATCTCTCCCGTACAGTTGTCAGTTGTAGATCGACATGTGGTCTGAAAAAATACAAAACAATAACAAGAATAATAAATATAAATATACTGTCAGTTGACTCGACCTCAGGACTAATCTAGATTTTAACAATTCAAAACAGATGTATCTTACAATAATAATAATACGTACACCAAACTCAACATGAAAATATCAAGTACGGGAGATAGCTTATAATTCTGTTCTGTCATGCGTGGCGAAACGTCCCGAGTATTAAATACAAAGTAGAAGGCGGAAATTGCCAACATAGTAAAGGATGCGACCTTAAGTCAAGTACGTCTGCTTTAAACAACCTTTTACTACTCGAACTCTGCGGTATACAAAATAGAGACACACGTGTGAAGTGACCAAATCCATCACAATTCAAAGACACATGCGTACACTGGCACTGTAATTTTTTTAATTTTTTCAATTTCAATTTCAGAACTTTATTTCAACCATAAAATGTGCTCATTATTGAATACACGTTATACATGAACGTGAATTATATACATGAATTATATATTATGCTTCAGTAAACAATAATGCTGTGAAATGTGAATGTATAACAATTACAACTACAGGTTGAGAGGATACCACAGAACCTAGGAATAGCTTATGTGTGGTCCCCTAAATTACATAATAGAGATTTAACAATGGAAAGATTAACAATGGAAATTAGACTGAATACATTTTAAAGAACGGCATACTTTGATAATAGATGGGATTTATAAAGTCGTTTAAACAAAGGTAGAGTTCGACTACCTCGAATAGTGACAGGAATAGCATTCCAGATACTTGGGCCAATGTATTTAATACATAATAATTGCATGTGGCATATTAAATTCCTCCAAACTCAAATTGAAATCATAATATCATTATGTATGTATGGAAATACATTTATAAAGCGCCTTTTCCAAAGGTTACAAAGCGCTCGAGGACGATGCGGGGAGAGAAAAAAAATCAGGTTCTGGGGAATAAATAAGATGTCAATAAACGTTTAAACTGACTGATGGATGTAGAATTACGTACTTTAGAAGGAAAGGAATTCCATACAGTAGCAAAATGCACCTGAACCCGCCCTAGACACCACACGTCGTTTGACCAGTATATTATCTGACGCGGAGCGAAGTGTCCGGACTGGTGCATACCGTCCAATGCGGTTAGAAATATACAATGGTGATGTGTTTATGAGGGATTTGTAACCGAGGAGACCAAATTTGAAATCAACACGTTGAGACATTGGTAGCCAATGCAGGTCATGAAGAAAAGGAGATGCATTGTCGCGACGTTTCCTTTTGACGATTATTTTCACAGCCTTATTTTGCAACCTCTGAAAGCGTTTCATATTGCCCTTAGAAGTCACAGCAAGAAGGAAATTGCAGTAGTCCAGACGAGAGAGAGCACAAGCGACCTGACGACAGCGTGACAAGTGTCTTCATCAAAATAGTGACGGATTTTGCCAATATTGCGTAAGTGAAAATTAACAGACCTACTCAGCTGCGTAATGTGGTCTGTCATATTCATTTTGTTATCGAAAACAACTCCCAAGTTTCGAACATTGACAGAAGGTTTGATGACAGTGCTACCAAGATGTTGGGTAATATTTTCAGCGCGTTTCAGTCCCATGGGCGAACCAATTACGATGAGTTCGGGCTTAGACTCATTAAGCTTTAACTTATTAGCTACCATCCACATGTGGATATCTTTAACACATGCAGATAGGGAAAATAAAGCACGTTCGGCATCCATTGGGATGTTGGGATCAAATACGTAATACAATTGAATATCATCGGCGTACATGATGTGATACCGTATGTTATGACTGCGAAGAATATCGCCAATTGGCACTGTGTATAGAGTGAAGGCCAGAGGTCCAATAAACGATCCTTGTGGAACACCCCAACTCAGTTTGACGTTACCAGAGTCTGCTCCCCGCACACGAACATGGTTGTATCTGCTTTGAAAATATATGAACAACTTTAACCCCAAATTCGCGCATAAAATATTTCCTGTTGAAAAGGACTTTTATAATACCGCTAGCACACGCGCCGCCTGTGCTATGCTATTGAACGGGTCGCGTAATTTATTTTCCCAGGTCAGACAAGCGTATTACCATATTCATGAGCATAGTTTGTTCAATATTGTGCTGCCAGCAGATAGCCATCAGCGGAGCTAGCTGCATTCAGCAAGCATCTTTATCAGTGTACACAGTACGTACGTTAACCTACTATGCGCGCGTACGTTCGAACATTTCTTCAGAACAATTCAAATGCAGTCAATGCATGCACATCAAATGCAAATCAGAATCCTTTCGTAAATCCCCGCAAAATATAGTTTTAAACTTTTAATTGGCAAGATGTGTAGACAAACAGTGTCAGCTTGAAAATGTCACGTTGGCACTGCATCAGTACTGTCATGTAGAATCATTATGTATGTATGTGCGTCGTCCGTACTAGTCGTGCTTGTTTAACTTTAAACACGCATCATTATCATGATTTATGCAATTTACGCTCGTCGCGCCTGGGAAAATAAATTACGCGAACGGGTCGCTGCAGAACTGTACTAGTACAATCATGTACACACACGCAGCGCTGTACGAATTATCGTATGCATTGTATACGAACGTACATCGTTGCACAGTTAACATGTACACACATGAGCCACACATGATTGGTCCTGCATTTGAGGACTGTTTATGTAAACATACTCAGGTAGTGGATCCGTCCAATAATCTGCATTAGAAATTCACCTTGTGTGGCCATTGTTTCAAGCATATTCTATGAATTTGGTTTCGTTTTATTAAACAAAAACAGGATTGACCACCCAGTAATTTGTGAAAGTTACAAATGTGTTTAGTAGTGTCACTTGTACATTGGTAATCTCACAATAGTATAATTTATGAAATTTGTTTATCCCTTAACTGGTACAGGAAAACCAATCGCTATCTGTATTCCGGTTTTTAAGAGAGATTCCTATTAGTTGCTTCACACAAAAGATCAATTAGCCATATCCAATCATTGACCAATCACCATGCCTGTTATATCATTGGAAGCGCTATCAAATTCTCTTGAAAACAAGATCCGAGTCCGTTAGGAAGGTGGAATAATTGCCAATCCCAAACTGCTGGAATGAAGCCAGTCTTATAATTTGTTCAAATAGGCCATCAATTCTAATTGAAAACAGTCGAAAGAGGAAAAATGATGCACTTTTGTAACTAAATTAGCCCTAATCAATTTACTTTTTATTAAATAAATTCTACATTCATTAAAAAGATCATGAATTAGACTTGCTTTTTCCGAGCGAGTCCGTAACATTGCGAAATAGGTAAACTTAGAATCAAAGCACGATTTCCGTAGTCGGGGTTAAAACACGGGAATTTTACACACTGTAGCATGATGCTAGCTTATGTTTGAGCAGATGCGCCGTAGTTGTTGATATGAGGCTGAGGATGATGACCATTGCAGAGCCGTCCCAGTTACACCGAATCGTTCTTGAAATCGCCCCAAAATTATCTCATGGTCGAGCGTATCAAACGCTGCGGATATGTAAAGTATTAGTAGAATCACACACTTCCGTTGATCGACTGCCTGAAGGATGTCATCTTGGACACTAAGTAGCGCGGTTTCCGTACTGTGGGATATACGATACGCAGAATGGAGTGGCTCAAACATTATTATGCATGATGGTTTATATGTTCGGTAAGTCTGGCCACAACAATTTTCTCAAATTATCACAATTGAATGGTATTTGTCTCCAAACGTCCAACATAATATTATTATTCGTTCTGCATTTTCGTGATAAATGTATTTTCTTTTTTGAATACTATACTTCACAATATCTGTCAACTCGCTAAGATACTCTAAATTGGGTGATTTGACTGAATCTTGAATAATTGGTCAATTCAATGTAGTGACCGCCCAATCTCAAGTATTATTATTAGTAGGTTGAGTCTCGTATTATACGACATGCTCAGTGATAATCAGCCGCCGCGACGTATTACGATCTTGCGCAGGGTTATTTTTTCTTCAAAGTGATAACTTAATGTTATGACCTTTCAATTGTGACTTAAGTGTGCTAAGTAGAGTATAGTGACTGACCTTCCTCGTGGTTTCTGAGTGTGTCTTAGTGCTTCTTTCAGTGCAGGTTTTGCGGAGGCATTTTCTGGAAGCCTAGAGACGTGTCCAAAGAAGCATGGTCTTCTATATGAGCTACTATAGATGACCACGTCGTTTGATTCGTTGGACGTTAGACTAGAGTTCTTCATTCGATATCCCATTATTATTTGCCCAATGTTTAATTTTCAAGACATTTCGGAGAAGTATATCCTTTGTAATGCATCGATTTCATAATCTAGAGCTTTTGTTGTTCCCCACTGTTCACAATTGTAGAGGAAAATGCTCTTAATATGAGGATCAAAAACGCATACAGTTTAATGTCTTTATCCAACTTCTGGCTGTTTACAATGTTTGACAGTGTATTGAAGGTGCCATTGGTGATACCAATCCTTCTGTTAATATCTTCAGTTGTTCCTAGCTGACTTCCAACATATCTACACTTTAACCAACTCCTGTCATCGCTATTTCTTAAAATTGAATATTTCACTGTTATGGTAGTGTTTAATTTGAGCTCTCTTTCTGCTAGATTTTGTGTAGCCTGGTGTTCAGTTTCATGTAGTACTGGTGTACTCCAGTCGATGCCCATCCAATGCGGTCGGCGCATTGCTGATTTATATATATTCATGAGCCTAAAATACATGGCGATATAGCGAAAACATCTATTTCTTAAGATCTAACGGTATTATGACACGCATTCTATAGATTAATTCGATGAACTCAGTGTTTCTAACATAATGTTGCGTTATAAAGTGGATGATCGGAACCGCTATAACTTTTCCCATTACTATGATATAGGTAACCTTAATGGGGGGGGGGGTACAGGGGTTTTGAGGTGTATGTTTGAACCAAAATATCACTATATAATACATGGTTATAGCGTTTTTTTTTAAATATATAGTATAAATTGCAAGGAATGCAAGATAATGCTTCTTTTATCATGGTTGCCATGGTAACCGCAGGAGACCTCTGATTGGCTAAACACGGCAACAGATGTATCTAGATATAGAATCAACCAAATTTTACCATATTTGGGGAAGTTGTAGATGAGAACAGTTCGCACAAAACCATGAAGCCGGATTTTTTAAATGGTTGCTATGGCAACCGACAGCCAACCAATCATGGTATGTGTCTCTCTAATTCAAAACCTAAGATAGATAATTGAATGTAGAACAACTGTGCCACATTTCAAAGGAACTTCCATTGTTGAGATAGGGTTGTTGGCGTTTTAATTTTGGTCATATTGAGTAAAATGCATTTAAAGGTGGATACACATATTCAACGACAATTCCTATACTTTCCATTTAAATCACATTAAATTTGTGGATACCGTACTATATCTAGTAAATATAGTATAGGCCCTACTATTACTTTTATGATATTAATTACCCATTAATCAACTGGGAAAAGCAGCGATATATATTGCCAATACCTATAACACATAGCCTAAGCTGTTCGCCTAACACTGGAAACACACTAGATGAGGACATAGTCTTAAATTGAGTAAACAAGTGATTGCCATTATATTGTGGAGGTATGGTATGTTAATACATTATTACTTCAGTACTTAGTTGCATATACTTTACAGTTGGCATGTCATAGTAGCACAATTGGGTATTTATACATGCGATAAATGCAGGGTATGTATAGCCTAACCTCTGCTTTCATCATTACTACTTCCAGGTGCACATTTCCCCCTCATTTTCCTCTTTTTGGCTAGTTTTGACTAATTATTTTTCCCTATCGAATTAAAAATCATATTTCTTCCGATGTAGGCCTAGTTTTGTCTACATTAATATTGTCATGTAAAAGATGTATATCATGATATGAATTTATAATGAGGATATTTGCATATTGCATAATTAATTAGATGAGATGAGATGAAAGAGGACTTCATATGCTTTCAGAAAATGTATACTTCTAATTTACACTTTCGATTGGAAATTGCTCCACAATCAATAAAACCATTATTCCTAATATTGAATTTAATAATTCGGGAAATTAAGGGTAGATTTAGTTCATTTTTTTCGATTAGGTTTTTCTCCCACCATAGTGTACAGGCATAGGCCTATTCAAAAATCGAATAATCCAATTCGGTTTTTCATTAACACTATCGGCTACACGATGCGTATACGACGGTGTGTATGAAAAGTCGAAGTCGATAGCAGCTACATTATTATAAACCGCATTTGTTGGTGTTGGTACGATTGACCTCGTGACTCCAGGGGTCAAATGTAACAGAAACGGTGACATCGAACTGAATTATTATTATTTTAATTTGACCAGGCAATAAGTATAATTAGTCGGGTATCTACGATGGGTCCTCGTGCACCCCCCC
This sequence comes from Scotoplanes globosa, assembly GCA_027575025.1. NCBI lineage: Eukaryota > Metazoa > Echinodermata > Holothuroidea > Elasipodida > Elpidiidae > Scotoplanes > Scotoplanes globosa. The sequence continues at coordinate 4,221 of JAODAI010475618.1, read as the reverse complement.
CCCCCCACCAGTATTAACCATTACCAACTGTTTGTGAAGCCTAGTATTATGGTCCTATTAATTAATTCAAATGTTAACACGAAAAAAAACGTGGCACATTTGCCGAAATCCAAGATGGCGTCCAAAATTGCCGCCGAATAGGCCAATTTGTAGTAAAAGCCACAAATGAACATGTTAACAACAAAATATATCATGCAATAACAATATAGAACGGTTTATAACTCACATGCGGGAATTCTTTTTTTAAAGTTTCAAAAGTTTCAAAAAATCCAAAATGGCCGCCAAAAGTGGCCAAATTATAACAAAAGTCATAAATCAGCAGTTTTAAGACAAATAAAACAAATTATTGTAATACAGGACCACTTGTAGTCATTTGCAAGCATGTGGGCATCACTGCCATGTAAAAATCCAATAGTAAAGCCAAAACTGAATGGCGGCCCAAAAATCCAAATGGCCGTCAAAATGGCCTGCTCCAAATAAAACCAATTATTAAATTATTAAAATGCCAGACCCCACTTGTAATTATTTGCAAGCATTATGTGAATCACTACCATGTCAAGGATCTAATAGTGAGGCCAACATGCCGGTCAAATAATCCAAAATGGCCGCCAAAATGGCCACATAAGTGGCCAAATTGTAGCAAAAGTCCTAAATCAGCAAGTGTTAAAGACAACTTAATAAAACAAATTATTACAAGGCAGGACCAATTGTAATCATTTGCAATTATACGCATCACTGTCATGTTAAGGATCCAATAGTGAGGCCAAATGGCGGCCAAAGTGGCCACCTAGGTGGCCAGAAAAATCGCAAATTTGCTCTCAAATTTATAAAATAACTATTATATGTGATTATTTTAAGAGAAATGTACCATGAATCCTTACAAAAGTAGGTTTGCATTCCAGCCATGTCAGGAATCCAAAATGGAGGCCAAAATGGCGACCAAAATTGCTAAGATATAGGAAAATGGACACCCAGAGTACTAAGTTGTAAGAATATAGCACATAATATCACTGTTACCGTTGACAATTAAACTATGAAACAACAATACAGTATTGTTGGGATCACTTGTATCATGTATATCTGCATAGCAACCATATTCAGGATACAAGATGGTGGCCAAAATAATCCCCTAAATGGCCATAAAATCCCAAATTGTTGGAAAAGGGTACATTTTTGGACAAAAATAACACGAAGAAGTATATCACTGTGCTACCAGAAAGTCAAAACCCATATGAATCACATACTTAGCTTATAATGATTGCTATATTACCGTTACATGCATATATACAGCATAATCATATATAAGGCATATGCATAGCCTTTGACAGTGTAAATCGGAAAGGGATGTTGCGTATTCTCCACAACTATGGTATTCCTGAAGAAACAGTTAAGGCTATTGCCATCATGTGCGACAATCCAACCAGCTTCGTACAAACCACGGACGGACCAACCAGAGAGTTCCACACAACAACTGGTATTCTTCAGGGGATACACTTGCCCCCATATCTCTTCGTAATAGTTGTTGACTACATTCTCAGACAGTCAGTAGATACGTTAAACTCTAAAGGTATTGATATTAAGCCTAATAAAACACTCCGGGATAAGAACAAATATCTTACGGATCTAGACTATGCGGATGATATAGCTCTAACAGCAACGCTATTGCAAGACGCACAAGATCTCCTACTTTCTTTGGCAGATGCTTCGGCGAAAGTGGGTCTCTTTCTCAATGCCTAGAAGACAGAATCCATGACTGTAAATGGAGATAGGAATCACCAACCAATCTCTTCTAGAGACGGCACACTACTCAAGAAGGTAGCGGATTTCAAATACCTGGGATCCTTTGTAGCCGACAGCAAGAAGGATTTTAATTCCCGCAAAGGTCAAGCATGGGACGCTTACAATAAACTACATAACATCTGGCAATCAAGCATCTCCAAGGAAACTAAGCTAGCATTCTTCAGGGCATGTGTCGAAAGCATTCTCCTATATGGCAGTGAAACTTGGACTATGAAAAAAGACCTACAAGACCGACTGGATGGCACATACACACGCACGAATATTAATGAGTGGGCGTGGCTTATTGCGCATTTTTTCCGAATTTGTTCGTTAACACGTTATCTCAAGAACCGCTTGACGGATTTGGTTGATACTGGTAAATTATTTGTCGGTGAGGAACCTTATTGAAATGGGAGTCGGTGACATACATATTAATGAGTGGGCGTAGCCTATTGCGCAATCTTATAATAACAGACTCGTTGACACGCTATCTAGAGAACCGTTTGACGGATTGAGTTGATATTTGGCATAGTGCTGCTGCATGGGTTAGTGAAAGCCTAATGAAATTGGCATCGGTCACGTGAACATTAATGAGTAGGCGTGGCTCATTGCACAATTCATTTTATAAAAATAGGCTCGTTAACACGCAATCTCGAAAACCGTTTGACGGATTGGGTTCATACTTGGTATAGTAATGCGCCATGGGTCAGTGTGGAAGCCTATTGAAATTAACGCGAAATTAACCCAAATATTAATGAGTGGACGTGGCCTGTTGCGGAATTGCTCGTTAACACGCTATCTTAAGAAACGCTTGGCGGATTTGGTTCATACTTGGTATAGTGATGCTCAATGGGTCAGTGTGTAACCCTGATGAAATTGGTGTTGGTGACGCGCATATTAATGAGTGGGCGAGGCGTGGCTTATTGCGCAATCTGTAAAAATTGGCTCGTTTAACACGCTATCTCAAGAACCGTTTGACGGATGTTGGCGCCGTGCATATTAATGAGTGGGTGAGGCATGTTGCTTGTTAACACGCTATCTCAATAACCGTTTCACGGCTTGGGTTTTGACTCGCATAGTTGTGAGTGGGCGTGGCTTGTTGTGCAATCATTAAAAAATAGCTCGTTAACAGGCTATGCATCAATAACTGGATTGGGTTCATATTACAGAGTGGCAACACACACCCTACAAGAAACCACCATGCTGCTGTTAACACGTTTCTTGTTTTTAAAAGCTATATTTTTGGGGAAAAACAAATTGACCAGTGGAGTAGCACAACTAGGCTGCATGACCAATGGGGCGGCTGTGTGACCAATGGGGCGGCTGTATGACCAATGGGGCTGTAGGATCAATGGGGCTGTAGGATCAATGGGGCTGTAAGATCCCAATGGGGCTGTAAGATCAATGGGCTAGCTGTATAGAACCAGTGGGCTGTATGGCCAGTGGGCTCTAGGATCAATTGTGGGACCAGTCGCAGTGGGATGTCGCCTGTAGGACCTGTAGAGACTGTAGGACAAGTGGAATGTAAATTTTGTAAATTTTGAATTTGAGAAAGTCGTTTGCATGGCAACACCGTGATTGCTCTGGATTAAAAATCCACACTAATATCGACCCGGGATTGAACCCTGGATCTCCCAGTTGCCAAGCTTCAAAGCCACCAGCCTTATCCGCTCGACCACTGGTTTCATATGGGTTACAGGCCCAATGGGTTATAGGACCAGTGGGTTGTGGTACCAATGGGTTGTGGGACCAGTGGGTTGTAGGACCAATGGGTTGTAGGCCCAATGGGTTGTGGAAACAATGGACTATGGGACCAGTGGGTTGTGTGAACAGTGGGCTGTGGAAACAGTGGGCTGTGGGACCAATGTGTTGTAGGGTTACACAGCCCTATGGTCCTACAGCCCATTGTTCCTACAGGTCATTGGTCATACAGCTCGTTGGTCCTACAGTGACACAAAACCCAATGTTGGAAAAATATTATACTTTGGTGTACATGGGAAATCAGTAAAAAAATGTTTCCCATGTAAAAGAAACTTCCATGTTGAAAGTATCAAAATGTAATAACATGTCGATGCCAAAGTGTATTTAGCCCTTGAAATATTCTTTGGTGTACATGGAAAATCAGTCAAGAAATAGTTCCCATATTGTTTGACCGATTTCCCATGTACACCAAATTATATTTCAAGGGCTAAAATATACTTTGGCATCAACATTCATTACATTTTTGGTAATTTCACCTTGGTATTTTTTTGCATGGGAAATATTTCTTGACTGATTTCCCATGTACACCTAGGTATATTTCAAGGGCTAAAATACACTTTGACATCAACATGTCATTACATTTTTGGTAATTTTAACAAGGGATTTTTTTTACATGGGAAATATTTTTGACCGATTTCCCATGTACACCATGTTATATTTATTTTATACAAATGAAATTAT
>JAODAI010475507.1:0-14218 GCA_027575025.1 Scotoplanes globosa | reverse complement strand
GTATGAGCAACGATTGACATATCCAAAGATTTACTTTGGAACTTCATCGTGTTTGTTGTGATCCTATTCAGTTGACTAAAGTTCATATTAAATGTTAGGAAGATGTCCTTCTAATTCTCACAGAGAGTAGTTAATGAGAGGAATGATCTACCAGAGTCGTTGGTTTGCGTGAATAGTGTTAATGCCTTTAATAATGGTATCGATGGGTATATTTCTGATAGTGGGCGATTATACAAGACTCATATTACGAGAGGTGTATATTCAATCTGATCAGACACATACAATAACTGTACAACAAAGAGATTTATAACATAAAACAGTTGCATAATATTAGTATACATTTCAATAATACAACGTGTGGGCATGTTGCTGCAACACCGACTAGATGTATTAGCTAACCATATTAAGATATATATATATATTTGACATCTTCATGTAAACTTTCATAATATTTACTGGAACTTTGAAAGCATATTATTATTTTATATAGCAGAAAATATACTGATAGGTATTTATATTATAACACATTTTAGCCCATTGTAACATGAATAGTTAATTGCTATGTAATTATGAATTATGAATAACGAATAGTATTCTTCAATGGATTCGTACAGGGTGTTGATTAATCAATATCTTTAACGATAAAAAGGCAATAGTCTTATTTTTCTATACACTCTAAAAACAAACTTGTTAAAGTGACAAGAACTCTTGTCGCAAGCACTTACCAGAAACTTAGCCAAACTTGAATCGAATCGGATTACATTTTTACTAGAATCTGGTCCATTTTTACTAGAATCTGTTCAATTTTGACTAGAATCTTGTCAAATTTGACTAGAATCTGGTCAAGTTTGCTAGATTTATGGTAAGTGCCCTTTGCGACAAGATATGTTGTCAAATTTGACTAGTTTCTTTTATATAGACTGTATACGCATAGCTAATCACTATGTGTATACTCTGTACTCCTCCATGAACAGTAAACAACTGTGTCGACAATAATGTGAACTCCATCTCTTTGAACAGGTCCAAAAGGTGACCATGGTTCAAGGGGAGAAAGAGGACGCATGGGACCAGATGGACGGAAGGGTGGGTATATAGACTTTATTCACGTGACTCGTCATTTCACCGAATATCGCAGCATTATCCTATGCTAATGTTCGAGTGATAGGAAGTAACTATTGCCGATTGGGTGTAACTTGACAGTAGGCCTATCCGCCTCGGTACGTCATGACATATGTCTACACCTAGAACAATCATGGCCGACCATGTAGACGGTATGCAACCTTTTTTTACCACCAACATTTTCTGCATATAAGAAATTTGTGAACACAAACTTGGCGTGAAATTGAATCAAATTTTGCACCAGATTGCATGTGAAGGCATTTAGATGTCCAAAAATTCCAACCAACGTGGCGCTCCGCTTAGATGGTGTCTCAGACAGATCAGTGGAATACACAAATCAGTAACATGCATCCCCCCTTTCATCACGTGTCATATAATTGTGAGTTCAGTCGTCTTTAAAATAGTTAGATCGCTGAATGGATATTTTGTCGTGAATATTCATGCTCACTAATTCTAAGGAAATCGATATCCATTTGGGCCACAGGTAGGTAATGAATGTGTCTGGTACAAAAAATAATATATAAAATATGTATATTTTCAGTTAAACATTAAATCATAATTTGTGTCCATAGATGCAAGGAAAACGTATCTAAGCACTTGTTTTTTAATCTGGGGGAGGAACCCCCAAAACCCCGTCGGTGCTTCGCGCCTGCGGAGCTAGCAAGTTCGGGCTTCCCCCATTCGGTGCCCCCCCTTCTAAAATCCTGGATCCGCCCCTGTATCTATATTGCCTTTAGGTAGGCATACTAGGCTCTGACCTAGTACTATATAGGCTTGGCCTGATCGTAAACTGACTTTATGAAACAAATTAAATTTATGACAATCTCATCATTTTCGCATTCGCAATGGGCGATTAAATCCATTTCCAAAAGTTGACGAATTTGACGCTGGTGCAATATTATTATTAGTCAAAATAATGATTTTTAGTTCAAAAGTTAAAAATATTTCATTAATTGAAATATTGTTGAATAGTAGACCCTACGTTCAGACTTCTAACGAACTCCGTCTCGTTGAATGGTTTCGAGTCATTAAAGGGTTCATAAAGTTTGTTTATAATGTGTTCAGTGTTTGACCTCAAATGACCTTTGACCTCCATCAAGCTAACACATGTCTTGTATGCATTGGGGTCAACCTTCATACCAAGTTTGAACAATATCGTACATTAACTTTGGGAGAAAACGTATTTACAAGCCATTTAACAGGTCATTTATGTACTTTAGCTGTAAGGACCATACGTCACAATAGTCTTGATAAAGACGTTTGTAAAAAAATGGCGTCCTAAATTTGAAAAATTCAAACATCAATATATTGAGAACGGAATGTCCGATTTGACTCTAGTTTGAAGCATTTATTAGATAATTTCCTGCTCTATAATATCAACTAACATTATAAACGAACTTTATGAACCCTTTAATTTCAGTAATGTTGTCTTGTTAGTATAGTAGTATAACCATGTAGGGATACGCCATATGTTAGTACTATAACATATCCCTGCTTTTATTAAATAATTTACATATTATGCGCTACGTAGTGAATATTATTGTTCCCTCATGAAATATAACTATGTGGGATACACAATAAATCCCTATTCTTCAGCATATTGAATAGTTAATTGATCATGTTATACATTGAAAGTAGTTTAAGGTGGTATAATGTGTTGAAATTACCAAGATTATTAATATTGGTATATGGTACATCATATCACTATCTAAGCTTTGATATCCAATACTTCAGTTGGCGATATGCTCACCGCACATGATATATACAAGTACAATGGTTACATTTCACACTATTTTTAATATGTATGATCGCTGTTGGTTGCTAAACACTCACAACTCGCCACGATTGAATTCAAATCAACAACTTAAAAATTACAAATTAATAAAGAGTATATAGTTACCATTTACCTAGCAATATTATCTAGTAATTACTCTGTGGTGGTTAAAATCACATTGCTTATCTATTATAGTACAACCTGATATTGTTTCTATGTTGTGCAGTATAGTACACGTACACACACATAAACACAACCTGGTTGACAATCCGCTTTCGTTGTGGTCGGTAATCATATATTAATATGAGCAGATCTGTCAGGCATTCCGAAATGTTTGTCTCATGTTTACACATGTTTGTCTCATGTTTGCACAACAAACCCTGGGTGACAGAGAGCAGTCGGATTGAAGTGTCTTGCCCATTTTTTGTTTTAAAACCGACGTGCTTTACGTTCAGGCTGCATGGCAGCGAATCTCCTGCATCTAATATGGCAACTGATAGGTGTTGATGTGATTACGTGTATTTCCCCAATATTGTAGGCTAATAATTGCTACAGCAGATGAATATACCTTTCTATACTATTTTTTATACAATCGTTAAACAGTCAGCTCCGTACTTTATGAAGACGAATACTACCGGACCGGACGGTCAAATCATCTACGAGGGTTTTTGTGTAGACTTATTGAAGAAAATAAAACATGCCATGCTAGAAAATCAGAATTTTAACTTCACTTACAAATTTCACGAAGTCGCTGATGGCGAATATGGTGAACCGAAGCTACACGGCAAATGGAATGGAATGATTGGAGAAATAATAGATGGGGTGAGTACAGTATGTATATTAAATATGTATGTACACCCGTCAGCTAACTGGAAGTCATAGTACTATGCAGTTGTTTAGAAGTTCATTCGAGTTTATGCAACCGATATGTATGTGCATTAATATATAGTTAGTCTCAAGCAAACGCTGCATACCACGCCAGTGCTTCGTAAGTAATTCATTCACAATGTAAACATAATGGATATACCTAAAAAAAATATAATACAGATTTAGGCAACACAAATATGTAGGCTATGCATATGATATTAATCTTAAGCCGTGATTATACCAGTGATGACATACACATTTTCCAGTAATACACGGTGCTGAACCTATAAGCACATGTATGTTAATCACGGGCATAGTCTTTATTTAGATTTGAGAGAGCTGGGGGAGGGGAAATTGATAATTATGCAACATTTGTTTATAATGACATATATTTTTGACGATGAATGGACTCAGTCTTCCATCTTGATTGTTTAGGAAGAATAATGCAAATCTGTACTATCATTTCCCTCCGTTTAAAAAATATATATATATATTATAAATACCATGTTTAGGTTGATTGGTGCATTGAATATGTTTAACAGTGGAATGTTTAACAGACAAGTATATGTATTCGTCCAAGGGTTGTATAATTAACATTTGCATATTTAAAAAATAATAATGTCTACCTATGTAGTGGGTCGGGGCAGCCATACTTATTGCATATGTAGATGAATGTGGACGGGTCCAATGGGTAGCATCAGTATATATCACATCCAGTAAGAGAGGTATCTAACGCCATACTGTTCTTCTACATAATGGAATATTGCCTCTCAGTTGGACAGGTTAGTCCCGGTATGGGAAGATAGCTGCTTGAAAGTAGAAATGCTGACACCAGCCTGTGTCACTCTACAACATGATTCAGTACCAGGTGCGTACCTTGTCGGGTTCAAAAGGATTAAGCAATACTGGGTTTATGTATTGAATAAGACTGGGTTTATGTACTTGAAATGTTATACGTTAATTGGGAATATATGTGACCTGGTACCACGATAGCAGCGTAAAGTATTTTGGGGGGAGAAATGAGTTTATATGATATTTGAATTATACAACTCAATATCTTTAAAATGATATATAATTTGTGTAGGTTTGGATTATGTTAGACAACGTCACGTCAATCACAAAATGGTGGAATATTATGAAACTGAAAAATGTGTATCTTTTATGTTGGTTCAAACTGCAACAAACAATATTAATATTAATTTAAGTAACTAGTGGTAATTTATTAAGTAACTAGTGTTTTTTTTTTTTCATAATATTTTTTTTCATATTTTTTGGGTAGGTGCATTTATCTCCAAATGAACATGCGCGACTTTACGTCGTTTTATTGGTACCATGTCACATATTAGGAAACGATTATAGGAACGGTGAAGATCATTTAGGTAAAGTCTTTGTCAGAAATTAAGAAATCAAAAAGATAGGTCCCAAGAGGCGTTCTACTGACATCGGTGAATACATTTTATATATTTTTATTAATTGCGGCAAACTTCCCCCAGAACATCTGGCTATTATACTTCTGTCAACGTTATGGTTAGGGGAAACGTCGAAAATGTATATACACACCCATCTTAATCGGTTTCTTAATATTTGAGAATATTAAATATATAATTTGTGTATTGCATTTTGATATAATATAAATATGGATAAAACTTAACAATTTATCAAGTTAAGTAAACGTGTTATTCCAATTTAACATTTGCGCCATAAATGGCCAATGCTTACCAGACGATGGGAAAAATAAGTTTACGTCGGTATTCAGTTTGAAATAAAATGTAGGTACATTACACAATGATATTCCCGAATTTGGTAATACATAAGTTCAATTTCAAGTTTATTATTTTCTACATTCATAATATAATATCTCTCTCTAACTCAATTATCCCTAACAAGGTTTGAGGAAGAAAACACTAACTAACTGCAGCATCATTGGCCAAATATATCCATATCTCCACATCCAAAGCCATGACCCTCCAATTATTCCTCCCTTCTATAATGTCTCTCAACATCAGGCCTGCTCAACACAGTTATTTCATATCAACCAAGCCCTCCCCTTACCAACTTCCACTTGCGACATCGCCATTTTCGGAAGGTGCCATCCATTCATATCGGTATACTTGCCCCACCAACCTTATGTGTTTTCTTATATGAAATTATATATTTAATTTATTAAACTTAGAGTTTTACTATATACCGGCCACCGTCCACTATGACTAGCATATATACGTTTTATGGTGTATTTGATACATTTTTACAATATGTAAAGTTCACGGTATTCTCAATACTATTTTGTCTGGTGATTTTAATTTCCATGTCGATAATGATACCGATGGTAATACTAAAACAAATTGACATTATTTCGGTCTATGCTATCAGCCACTCACCAAGTGGTTGTATTCTCGACTTAATTGTAGCATGTAGAACATATTGTTCATAATGTAGATGTTCCTTGATGTTGAAATTTTGGATCATCCCGCTGTGTTCTGTGATACATATGGCAACCACGTATGTTGTGGGAATCCCCAAACTATGTATTTCAGGAAAATAAAGTCAATTAACCTTTATGCCTTTAAGAAATACATTATTAAGAGTAACATTTCCCCGTTTGGCGATATATCAATTAATGAGTTAGTATCAAATTATAACAATGCTTTATCTGATTTATTGCAACACCACGCTCCAGTGAGTAAAAATGTTCGCTGAAAGTGGATTGTGGGCCATAGTTCAATAAACAGATGTTAAATGCTAAAATACAAAGACGGTGTCAAGAACGTAAGTGGATAAAGACTAGACTTGCTGTGTATAAATACATGTGTATTTACTACTGTCGTATTGTGAGATCCCTTATTACTACGTTGAAGTGATATTTGTTTCTTGATCAAATCGCAAACAATGCCAATAATTACCGTAAACTCTGTAATACCTATGATACATACCTATGATGATACTGGATGAATGGAATTAAATCCATGTAGGTCCAGATCCATGATAGTCAACATAGCGATTTGGCTCAACTTGATACATACTGTTAACGGTTTTAAAACTCCCGCTAAATATTCCACCTGTCTTATTAAACAACATAATATAGCTGACATATGTAGTACATTTTACCGGGACAAAATTTCTTACTATCAGTCTACTTATGGTCGCTCTAATTCACGTCAAACTTGCTTTACTTTTCAGTTAGTAACTGAGGAGGATGTGAAACGTTTTTTAGTAGAATTACCTCAAAGGCTAGCAGAACTGATCATGGAATTGTTTTGATGTTATTTTGCCTGTAATTATTCGAATTGTTAACTTAAGTTTGTATAGAGATACTGTTCCTACACCATTTAAATCTGCAATAATTAGTCCAGTAATTAAGAAGGTAAAAGGTGATATTGATTCACTTTCAAATTGTCGACCTATTTATTATTTGTATTTTATGGCATAGCTTCTTGATGGGATAGTTTACTCTCAGTTTCAACTGGTTATTGAGGTCCATATGCTTCTAGATCTGTTCAAATCTGCATATGAACGTGACCACAGTATTGGAACTATCATTACTCATGTTAAAAATGATATTATGACTTCAGTTGATAAACGCAAACTTGTAATTCTTGCCCTACTGGATTTTTCTTCATCATTTGATTCAGTTGATCATGTTTTGTTATTATCTCTTCTTCTTCATAATTATTAGTCTATTTCAGGTGGTGCGCATGCCAGGTTTGCTTATTTAGGTAATCGTTCTATGGTGAAACAATTATATGTGGAAGGATAGTAGTTATGGTGTGCACCAATGTTTTGTTTTGGGTGGCAGACACTATTCATAGGAATGGTACCTCTTTTTGATAAAATTAAGTGTTGTATACTTGATCTTTGTCAATAAATGAACAATAACAAGTTAAATCTTAACACAGGAAAAATAAAATTTATCGTTTTTCGCTCCAAATTGAATAAGTCAACTATTGAATTTCCATTTGTGGTTGTTAATGTGCACGACATTAAGGTTTCTAATAAATTACGAAACCTTGGCGCATTGTTTGCTAACATGTACATTATCCTGGAATTATCATATTTCAACGACTTGCCCTACACTAAAATGCAGCTTAAAAATGTTTCGTATATCTGCAAATTTCTTGATCAAAAATGTGCGGAAATTTTAATTCATGCATTTGTTCCTTCAAATATTGATTTGTGTAACTCTCTTTTATATGGATTATCAAATCAACATATATTTAAGATTAAACAAATTAAAAATAAGAAAATACTAACATACAACTGCATCAATGGTCAAAGCTCTCCACCTCCCTCTACCCGTATCCAATCGCATCACATCCCTCCCTCCTAAAATCACTCTTCTTCTAACTCAAACGAAGTATAGCACTAACCCTTCCATCGACCTCCACATGTGACATCGCCATATTCGGGAGTCGCTGTTCATCCATACATTCTACATGTCCAGCCCACACCATGCGCCAATAATCACCCTCTCTGTAAGACTCATATTCATCCCAATCTCCTAACGGATAGCATCAAACCTACTCATATCCACCCGCTTAACCACCGCTATCTTCCTCATCCATTTATTTCCTCATATTTGCAGTCGCTGTTACTCCACTTCTGACAGGGCCACCATCTCGAGACTGGAAATACATGCATGGATCACACATGTATCCAATACCTTCCTTTTAATTTATTATAAATATGTTTATCTGACATAACCTCTCTACATTTTTCAAAGCCATACCATAATCATTTTACGCACCTCCACATCAGACCGCCCATCCTGAGTCCCCTGAAATAATTACCCCCAGATACGCAAAACAATCAGCAATGGTTATTTCTAGTTCCTGTCGTTGCTTGCCCACATATACTACCTCTGTATTATCCATGCTCATACGCAACATATGCCTCTCAAATAAACCTTTCCATTATAATAGCACCTCTTGTAACTCCTGCTTAGTATCCATAACTACTGATAGATCGTCAGCATATATAAAAAAAAATCAGTATGTTGCTTGTAGTGACTTTCCTTCCAATAACTTATATTACCATAATAAAAAATAAGTGGACTGAAGGCACTGCCCTGCCTAGCCCAACATTAACACTAAACTCTGCTGACATTACCGAACCAACCAGAACCATACACCTTGTATATTCATAAAGGCCCTCCAACATCCTAACTTCCTATTCCGGAACATCCATCCACCTTAACGTATACATAACTAATTCCCTAGGAACAATGTCATAGGCCTTCTCCACTGAACTCAACAAAACTCTATGTCGTATACTCCTGTTCATTCGAACCACAAGTTATCTTCATACTGTTTATTAATGATATGAATAGATTGTCAAATTTATTGAAGTTTATATTATTTGCAGATGATACTACTGTTTATTATCATGACGTTGCTATACATCGGTGTAGTGAAAAAAGAGCTACAAAACGTTGCTGTGTGGCTGGCAGCTATTAAATTATCATTAAATATTAATAAAACAAAGCTTTTGGTATTCAATAATATCGAAGGTGATTTGCTACAATTCGGCATCAAATTTAAGGATGTTACTATTCACAGTTGTAATTCTACAAAGATTTAAGTATTAATATTGATAACAAACTTACGTGAAACTACCATATTCATCATGTTACTAAGTATGTTTCTAAAACCGTTGGTTGTCCTATTCAGGGTTAATACATTTTCTACTTAGTCGAATATTATTGACTTTTTATAACTAATTAATTAGTCCGCACCTTTCTGATATTATTATGATATGGGGTAAATAATTACCAAAATATGACAACATGTTGTTTATTCTACAGTAGCGGGTTATTCGAATTATATCAAATGAATCACATTATGCCCAATACACTATTTTACACAAAAAAATAATCATACTTTTAGCGATAATTATAATTATCAGATATATATTTTCTTATACATATATTACAATGGTCCGCTTCCTTCTGATTTACTTTCTTTCTTTCAGGTTAATAACAGCTATTATAATTACCATAGACGTGGACGAGATAATTATGTTCAACCATTACCAACACTGTTTTGGTTAATGTACCTATGAGAAGCAGGGGAATTTATCCCTGGAACTCTCTTAATGATAAAATAAAATGCTCCAAATATTATTAAATTTAAGAAATATCTAAAGAGGTATTTGATTTTTATATATTACATAATACATATGATGTACTATTATTATTTTAATTATTATCATATATATCAATCGATTTGAATTTTAATTGGTATCAAGTAATTCATTACAAAATAATGTATAACATATTTTTTGTATGTAAAATTAAGAGCAACCATTCATTAATGACTGTATATATTTCAAGGTCAGACAAGTAAAGCTTTTTGATTTAAATGGTTACTTTTATTTTGCTGTCATGTCATGCATAAGTTTAATATGTATTTATACTATGTTTTCACTTACTGTATGAATGTATATATTAATTGAGAACTTAAATAAAAATGATATTGCTAATATTGCATGCCGTTGACATTTTGCGGTTGTCTAAAGACCTGTTTAATGATACAAAATATGTCCATAATGATGATCGTGGTGCATATATTGGCATTATATTGTAGATGTTAACATGATAACATGTATACACAGGTTTGCCTGATAGTAATAATCACTTATTGGGAGGGAAGATTGTTGGGAATATTGCAATCCGTTGAAATTTTGCGGTTGTTGAACGATCTGTTTAATGCCTCTTCATTGACCGATCGACAATTGCGAACATTACATATTTCAATGGGCGAAATTTGTGCTGATACAGTATCCTCCTTATGGTTACACTAATATATCGTGATAGTTAATCTCCAACATAATACTCGATTTGCAGTAAGTTCTTACAATATAAGAAGGTACGACAAATCGAGTATAGTCGCCATATATGTTCTATAATATTATGTTTCTTCATAAATATCATTACAGATTATATGGTATATTGGAATTATGGTATTAACATTTCCTTGATTTGTAAAAATATCAAATATTTTCAGAAAGCTGACATGGCAGTTGGTCCCTTAACGATTAATAAAATCCGTCAAGAGGTCGTGGACTTTACGAAACCGTTCATGGATTTTGGGATCAGTATTATGTTAAAGAAACCAGAGAAGTTGCCAAGACATTTTGACTTTTTCTTGCCATTTTCGTTTGAAATTTGGTTCTGCCTATTGTTCGCGGTGCTGGGGATAACCCTGGCCCTGTTTGAAGTAAGTCGTTTTAGCGAAAATGAATGGTACACTGAGAATACCAATGGAGAATCGGAACGAATCAATGAATTTGGATTTTTCAACAGCATGTGGTATGTGATTGGATCGTTAATGCAACAAGGTACTGAATACACGCCAAGGTATGTAACACAAATACAATATATACGAAGTAACCATATGCAGTACAATATACAGCATATGCACTTGTAAGATATATTATACTATATGTGTATTACTATTAATATAATACGCACCAATTAAATACAATGAATAACACTTTGCTCTTTTAACTGACATGCTATATCCTGTAAATATTTGTGTATTTATCAGTGGTGAGCGCGTACAGGGTTCATTTCACGGTTGGATGTATAACTGCGATACCGATGCCTACAACTGGAATGTGAATCCGGGCACTCCGGTTTTCAGTTATAAACTCAAGTCCGTTTGTCCGTTAAGTTAAGTTAAGTAGAGAAAGATCAGCAAGGACATGGTCCACATAATATGATCCTGAACGTCCATCACCCAGTGGACATTCTGAACCCGTCCCCAGTCACACAAGTACATATCAAGACCATTATTATAGGCATTGATAATATATACGCGAACCAATGAATCTGGCAAGCCATTCCACTCTTTAACAACTATCTGACATATAAGCTGGAGTACTCCTTACGTAATTTAAGACTATGAACTCTGGTACCAGAATAATCAGACAGTGTAAAGAAATCATGGAACTTCAACTTATCAAAACCACGAATAATTTTAAATACCTCAATAAGATCACCACGAATGCGACGAAGTTCCAAAGTTGAAAGCTTTAGATAAGTCAATCGTTGCTCATAGAACAGATAACCAAAGGAACTATTCAACTCCAACTGGAACCTAGTCGCATCCTCCTCAGAGAAAACCTCACCATAAACCGTAGTATCATCAGCGAACTTCTTGATACCTGAACTACAAATAAACATCATCTAAATCAATAACATAAGCAACAAACAACAATGGACCCAATACAGAGCCTTGATGAACATCCCTAGTGACACTCTTCCAGCAAGACACAGACCCTCTGCCTACGCCCACTTAACCAACCACTAATCTACCCAACAAGAGAACCCCTGATTCCAAAACCCTTTTCTTAGTCTCCTGTGAGACACTTTACCAAATGCATTTTGAAAGTCTAAAAGCAACATATCAAATGATCTTGTAACATCTTCAATATATTCTAGAAGATTAGAAAGGCAGGAACTATTCTTCCTAAAACCATGCTGCGAGTTACTGTTTAAAGAATTGCTATCCCAAAACTGCATTATGGCATCCTTAATAATGGACTCCATAATTTTACAAGCCACATTAGTAAGTCTAACCGGCCTATGATTACCCGGCTGACTACGATCCCCCTTTTTAAAACTAGGAGTGACATTAACGACCTGTGTCATATGCCATTCATTACAATGTTGTCACTTTCAAAATAACGTACCATTTCATTATAGTCTCCAAAAAACATAGATGTGGCTGACTTGTTTAATTGTGCGGTAGATGCCTGTTACATATAGCATAAATATCTTAATGTCCAAAAATTGGAGTAAGTTATGACAACATTAAATTATTTTTACACTTTGTATTATTAGTTCATACCTCAATACATAATCATTTCAAAACGAAATTATATGTATTCAACATCATTTCAGACAGAGATCTCAATTACCTAATTTATAGCCAAATAATATGGTAGTTAATAAAATATTTATTTAATGTAAATTGTGGAAAGCATAAAATAATGATATACTAATATACAAAAGGATCACATGCCAAATTTCTTAGGAAATGTACATTTTATATTATGTAACTTTATATTATATAAAAAATATATAAATTATATATTATTTAAAAATATCCGTTTAATGCAAATTATGGAAAGCATAACACAATGATAATATATATAAGTATCACATGTCACATTTCATAGCAAATGTACATTTTATATCATGTAACTATATATACTAGCCAGATTGATACGCATACCAATTATGTGGTCGAACGGGTAAGGTTGGCGGCTCGAGAATATGTCAATCTCAGCAACTGGCAGATACAATATTCGAATCGCGAGTCGCGCCAAGTAGTGTGGGTTTTTCATCCGAGGCAATCACGGTTTTCCCACGCGAACGATTTACTCAAATTAAAACAAATCTAAATTGAACTTCAAAGTTATAAATTGAATGACCACCTGACATGAAGTTTTAACTTAAAAGTATTTGCTTATCCCACTTCGGTGGTCGCTTACTGTCGTACAATTAAATGAGTCTTCCAGGTCGATTATTATTATTAAATATACAATTTATTTGATTGTATGCGCCATTTTGAATAACGCCCTTATCGATATATACAATGTTTCTGATCTCATCGCCATAACACAACATTGTTTATACACATAGCAAACAAATGATGTGACGACTCTCTTAAAACAAATCTTAATCAAGTAACATGTCCATCAGTCGGCCTGTCATCCATTACATCACATCCCTGTGAAGCTTTATGGCAATAAACTTCCGAAGGACCAGATCCAGGTTTTAAGGGGACCGTCACGTCATATTATACCAAAACTATGTGATTAATATGTATTATTGTTGACATTCGTATGTACAAATATTGAAGCTAAAAAAATAAGTAAGCCTAACATAAAACCATATAAATACGCTTTTCAAAGGCTCAACATTATTTTCTTATTTCTGAAACTTCTTGCCCTGATAAATCGCGGCTGAAATTAATCCCATTGATTATGTGTATATCTTCAATTAGATTCTAACTTTCAAATACTACGGATTACGCCAAAAAACATGTCTCTATATTCGATTCGCACAGGATATGGCGTCATAGTCTTTTCAAATCGGATATAGAGACATGGGCACCATGGTTTATTGACATTCATATATACTTGCAATTCTATGGAGAAAATAGTGGAATATTAATTAAACAACATTGTTACATCTAACCCAACATGGTCCCATGGAGAGCTGTTGTTGAAAGTTGTGTTTTGTTTCATATCAAAAACACACTACAACATTTGACCTTTGATTCGACAGTCCGCTATTCCACAAGAAATAATTTCAAGTTTCTTAATCGGTAAAAGATAAATACAAATTATTATATATTTCAAAAACAATTTATTATGTCCGAACAAGGGAAATCAATATAAAATAAGCCGGAAAATAACAGCAATGATTCACTGTTGTACTGTCTACAAATTAAT
>JAODAI010475396.1:0-14219 GCA_027575025.1 Scotoplanes globosa | reverse complement strand
CCCACAAATGTGACGTCATAGCCTGTTCGAATCGGATATAGAGACATGGGCACCATTGGTTTTATTGCCTAATTGATTGATGTATTACTCATGTTGTACTTCTTGTTTGGAATAAATTGCTATTACTTCAAAGAACATATTTCAAAAGACAATGTATTACTGGTGTGTCTACTGCATTTGTGCACTCTATTATCACACAATAATGTCATTATTAATATTAACATTATCAATATTAATATACCATTGTGAAAATTTTAAATTCACCAATGAAATTTAATTCAATGTGAATTATTTTAAATTGATTTTGTTATTCAATATACCAATATGCCCAGTAGCTATATGCTACATAGCATAGACTAATATTTATATTCATCACCATGGAGAGTATGTCTCCTGGGTAATGCCATATTGTGCATGAAATTTATTGGAAGTAAAATTGATTTCAAGTTTATGACATTGTGTGGAAATATAGCACCAGACAAGCTGTATAACTCATAGGTGCAAACATGACTGCATTAAAATATTTTATATTGAGTAAGCCTAAATGCCAAAAAAATGGATAATATTAAAAAGATATGAAAGAACAGATTGATTAGGTTTCCTGGCCCTTTCCAACGCAACCCAAAGCATTTGGTATACTAATTATAGAGCTACTGGAATATAATCATCATCACTCCATATTCAAACTCCTGACCTTGTGATGACAAACTTGTATGAAAGGAGTTAATATCCATTATACCTATTAAAATATATATATATATATGTTCGCTATGCATTTATATTCTAAGGTAATAATACATAATACATATGAAATACTTGTAATTGACAAGCAATAAAGTCCATTCTTATTCTTACCATCTTGTTGATATATACTCTGTGTACGGTTGCTTGGAATACACGCTACGACAGGAACCAAAATCAGCTAATTTTAATATACCATCCTGAATTTAATACAATCAAAAATATATATAATTAATTAATAATCACAAATTGCATAGCTGTGTATTATCATGGAGCTACTATGGTTTAAATATGCGAGAGTGGTAACCATATTCCATAGAATCTGGCACATTAGTAAATATTCCCCCATAATGTACCACTCATGCTGATAGATTATTATAATACTATTATAACACAAGAGCATATCAATGCATAATTTTCGATCTGTATAACTAGCTATTATAAGCTCTTTTTTGTTGTAAACAAGGATGAGGATTGTGAGTTTATCTCCTGTGCTATAACATGTTATGGTTTTAAGGCATGTGAATGCCTAACATGACATGGATGGTTTCGGCATGGTTGAATGTACAGGCGATGTTGCAATAACTGTTAGCTGCTTAATATACATTATTAAGTTCAGCTTAACCCTAACCTACCCGGGCGATTTTGATCTCTGTGAGCCTGGGCTACTTCCTAACCCCCCTAAGATCTCAGCCATGTATTATCAGAATGATCTGAAATGTGGCATGCCTATAGAAAATGTGTTATGAACGACATGGAACAAAAAATCTTGATTATGTTATTTTTTGTTAATTATACGCTAATTACAAAGGAAATATGCAAATTTCACATTTAAAAAATAAATAAAAAATCACCTCAAATTTGACTTGAAATGTAACTTAACTTCATTATTTATAAAGACAAATGGAAGGCAATACCTATGCTAGCAATGCATTTGGAGACAAGTATATGCGAAAAATGGTTTTATTATGACATTTTAGTAATTTATAATGTATTTCATTGTTTTTATGATTATCCGTATTTTCTATGTATTCTATTATTTTGATGTCTTATGTATTACATTGTTTTATTTGTGTACGTATTTTATTGTTTGAGATGAAATGGGGTGTACGTGACAAGTAGTTTATACTCATAAAATTAATTACATGCCAATATATTTACAAACACCAGTGTTCTGTTCTCAATCTGTGGTGTCCCTGGTGGGTGGGTGCTGCCTGGTGGGTGGGGGATGAATGCACGACACGACCTACAATCTATGTTCACAATGCTTAAGTGTACAAACATATATGCAATAATTGCACATTGTCAAAATATACCTTTTTAAAATCCATGTGACATCAACATGAGGGGGCCCACATGATCCGGGATAGTGCCAAAATGTGCGCAAGACAGGGGAGAAAAAAGTCATATGCAAACAAAATATATCGGCCGTGCGGTTGCGATTCAATAGTAAAAAATCCCCCCCCCCGGGTAAGTTAGGGTTAACTATGTATAACACCCATTAGGAACAATTATCAGTTCGTACTATGACAAATCCCGCCACTGTCTTCCTAATCACTATTTCCTTCATCTCCCTAGGTACATCTCCATTCATGGCTCCGGTTCAGACATCCTACTTTCTGGGGCAATGTCTCATGTGCCCGCCTGGGAGTCCTGGACCACGTGGGGCTCCCGGGGTACAGGGACAGAATGGCCGCGATGGACGGGACGGGCGCGACCAAGCCCTCCATCCTCTAGTACAAACAGGTACCTTTTTATGAAATATAAGACAAGTATACGTGCACACTTGGACAACAAGTGTACCATAATCACGGCAATAAATGACATAGTATAGTATACACATGCCAGTATGCTTAACAAATCTTTGGTCACAAGTTCCGGGGTTCGAATACGGAATGATGATGATTACATTCGGTGACTATAAATATCAAAGGGTTTGGATGGCTCATAATTGTAGCATACTTGTCGAAAAGGGCTAGGAAACAAATCCATTCCACAATCATGTGTGAATTATCATGGCAATGGGTATTTAGATTATAACTCCATGTTTATAGATTACAATCATGTGTAAATTATCAGGATATTTAGGTTCTAACTCCATGTTTATAGATTAATGATATGATTTCAGGCTCTAATAAATCAGCATCATATATATGAATGTATATCATATAATAATAATAAAAATATTTAATGATAGGACCATTGTAACATCGATTTGTTAAGGGTTCTTATTGACTATATATGAGATAAACGGTTTCACCAGTTTGAATCGGTCACACGTCAAAGCGCTTTGCGATGAAATACACATGCTATATACACTGTACATATGTACCACATGACTGGAACTCAATCAATGTTCATGGAAATTAAAAATGTATTAATCATAATGATCTGGTAATTCATTCCACATTATAGCAGCTGCAAATACAAAATATTTCGACATAGCTATTGATATTGGAAGATGGATGTACTATTTGATCTTTACTAGAATAGTGCAACTTGTAAACATATTTATAACTGCGAATCAGTTCACCAATGTAAAACAACTGATTAACATAAGCCCACAAAAGGCAATACCAAGGATTTTGAAGACAATCAAGTTGTTTAATGTGTATCACTCCCTTTCTGGGAATTAGATGGTGCCTTGTTAATGCAATGACTTTATAAGACTAGTGTCATACTTAATAGGAAGCCAGTGCAGATCATAAAGTACTGGTATAACATGATTTCGTTTAGCAGGTTTTTAATAATACATGCAACTGTAATTCTATTTTTTGAAGCCTACACGTCTGTTGATTTAATAATCCAAACAAATGAAAAAACAACCTTTGAAGAAACAAAGGTATGAATTAAAATGTCTGCACTCTTTTGACGAAGGAAGTATAAACAGGTTATATGCGTACAGTGAATTCCAGGTATTCATAAGTGAAATGGTTGTCCACTGTGTACTATTGCCGTCGGTGGGTGCAATTACTGGACGGATAACTGGAAGGCCTTAGATGTGAGGGATAATCCCTAGCATTCGAGCGCCGAAGGCACTAAGGCCGGTGTGGAGTCGCCAAAGGCGCCAAGGCCGGTCGGTGTGAGGTCTGCACTCTTGATTAACTATTCACTGGCAATAAAATGAACTCTGCAACGGCTATAGTTACAGTAATTTATTGTATTCAAATTACCGACCATAATTTGACCATAACTTTGGTCTGTACACAGTTAATCATGTTTGACCAAGCTACTTTTAACCATTGTTAATAAGTAAACCATTTTTACATACGTTAATCCATCGACGGTCATGTTTGATCATTGTTAATTAGAAAGCCATTTTTTACATAAGTTAGTCAAGCTATGGTCTTATATGACCATTGTTAATTAGACAACCATTTGTTATCTACGTTAATCAACTAACAATGGTCATGTTTGACCACTATTAATTAGGAAACCGTTTGTAGCATACCTTAATCAAGCTATGTGGTAATATTTGACCATTGCTAATTAGGAAACCATTTTTACATGCGTTAATCAAACTAGGATCATGTTTGACCATATATTAATCAGAAAACCATTTTCCGGTGGGAAACCCGCCGGCAGGCCCGCCGGTGGTTTGATGCAGTGGGCCGCCGGCGGCAGCAGCCTCGTAGCCACCGCATGACCGCGATGGCGACAATGGCCGCCGTGGCCGCCGTGGCCCCGTGGCTCACGTGGCCGCCGCGTATCCGCCTCATAGCCACCGTGGCCGGCGTGTAGCCGCCGCTTAATTGTACAAACAATTATTTACAATCATTAAGCTAACATTTAATTAATGTAGAAGAACTCGAAAAGTATAGCTCCTCAATGTACACTACGTCAAAATCATGATTTTTGGCAGATTTTTACTACGACATAACAGTTATCTCAGTGTCAAGTGTACATAAGCTTGTATACAATCATTACCGACAGAAAATGTTATTAGTTATATTTCTTTACAAGCTGATGCTAAGAATGAAAACAATAATTAATTGTTGTGTTTTAGGGAAATCAGTTAAACTAACTGGTGTAACATCAGTATATATATTAAATATATCAATATTAAAAAGATTTTTCACCAAGACGACATCTATGTGATAATCTTCTCATAAGATTAAATGAAACTAAAATATAGGCCACGCCCCCTAAATACAAAAAATGTCTTCAACACCCCCTTTAAAAAAATCATATATTGAAATATTATACAGGTATACTAGGTGCAT
Organism: Scotoplanes globosa; assembly: GCA_027575025.1. Taxonomy (NCBI): domain Eukaryota; kingdom Metazoa; phylum Echinodermata; class Holothuroidea; order Elasipodida; family Elpidiidae; genus Scotoplanes; species Scotoplanes globosa. Next base: position 9,255 of record JAODAI010475396.1, on the reverse strand, counting down.
TTGTTAAAGTTAGTTAGTATTTACATTATTATGATTTAATTGATATTGATATTATTTATATTCACGCGGCGGCTGTAATATATGAGGCGGCCAGCCGCCTCGCAAATAATGAAACTAGGCGGTGGCTAGCCGCCGGCAAGCCACCGGCGGGACGGCGGTGGCCAACCGCCTACTTCTTTTGGCCACTTCCCAAAGACGAAGCTATGGCCACGTTTGACCATATGTTAATTATAAAAAAAACATTTGTTACATAATAAGCAAGCTATGATTATGTTTGACCATTGTTAATTACAAAAACAATTTGTTACATAGTTACGTTAATCAAGTAATATTGTCATGTTTGATCATTGCTGATTAGAAAACCATTTGTTGCATGCGTTAATTATACAGCGGGTCCATTCCAGACGTATTCCCCGCATAATTGACGTTTTGGGTGTTTTATGATTTTATTAATAAATTATGTAGTTTTCACTTTAGTCAACCTCAAATAACCGACATTCACCATAGTTTCGCGGTTCATTATAATGTATCTGTCACATAGCGTTTTATATTTTCTGTACATTCTTCTTCAATTCAGTTGAAACTACCGAGACTGAATCGCCGCCATCGCAAGATACAGTTCACCATATAAATACTGCAGGGGTGACATACGTACGGTGGGGGAAAACCACGTGCTCATCTACCGCAAATATTGTGTATGAAGGTGCCGTTAGTTAATATTATGTTTTATATATAATATATAAAGATCATTCCGTGTCAAATTATCCACACCACACATACCAATACTATATTGTTTAGAGTGGGTCGGGTTTTTGACAGTTACACTACATAGAAGTAAAGTGCAGCTACTACCGTTTGGTCGCAGCCTCTTATATTACTGAAAACGTCACTTCCATGGTCCGTTGATTGATATAAACATATTTTGTTTAGATATTTCATGCTTAGAAATATGTTGAGGTTCAATATGTTCCTTTTCAAATGTTTGGTTGCCTTTTTTGATAGGGTGGTTGCGGTGTTGTCTGATGAACCCATCGAACCCCTGTTGTATGATATATTTTAAAAAAAATATTGAAATTTTTGGATGATAGTGCTAGTTCTTCTTTATATATGGAATTGAGACCGTAGCATCGTATATTACTCAGCACCACATCACTTGTGTGGAAATAATTGGGTGGAATGTATGGCGGGGGTTAATCGAATGAACGCGAGAAGGTTGGTTGAAGCATGAAAGGAGTATGTGGTAATATAGTCTTACTAAAAGGACGCAATGTGTCGGATTATGTCCGATGACTATGTGAGTGAAGGGCTTCCCCTAAATGTAAGATGTCTGGCATCGTGGATACTGGTAGAATTAAGGGACAAGGGGAGATCGAGTTTAAGAGATCTGGTGGTGACGGCTATTGGAGGATCATGTATGGCTATGGATGGGGGATGACCTCTGACTAATGATGCGGCCAGTATTTATTATGTTCTTCGGCACTCCTTGTTATGGATACATGGGTAGATAATTTATATATATATGTCCGTGTTTGCTTTCCTGTAATTCGCCAGCATAAAGGACGTTATTATAACATTGATATATACATGATTTGTTTAAATGGAGAGTGGCGCCACGTGTTGAAATATGATTTTATTCCATAGATATGGGAAAGTGCTACAAGTGGTGAAATAGCCCCTGATCTTCTTCGAGAATATTTGGTGAATATTTTTGAGCTTAGATGTGAAATGGTTATCTCATTTTCAATTATCAAAACACTCTCATACGGTCTTTTTCACGTAAATGTGAAAGATGTGCGGCTCTATAGAGTCAATGTGATTACCATCACGTCACTGGTCACATGGCAGTATAACCCATATAAATATAATTCTTCACCGAATGAGTTAGTACGAGTTTGAATTATTTTCCACAAATAACGTTCCTTATGTTTAAAAATATGTAAGTCGAAACTATTAATTTTAGCTTGATAAATGTTAATACAAAAGTGAATATACTATCAACACATCTTATCAAAGTTGTATTGTCGTGGATACCAGTTTAGTGAATAAGTAAATTTAAGTTTCAATAGTTTTGATGATAAACACATGTCGTCATTTCGTTTATTGGATCACAGGATAGTAGTATATAATCACATCTTTGTCTTAAGGTGATTTTAGGCATAATATATATTTACTTTGGAATAATTCATTTTTCGTTCGTTTATTCAATCATCTATATAGGTGTTATGGCAGGAGGAAAACATACAGAGAAGGGAGGAGGATCCAATTATTTATGCTTAATCAGTCAACCAATCTACGATCGGCCACAAGCAGGATTCCAGTTCAATTCCTACATATACGGAACCGAATATGAAATATATACTACATTCAATGCTATGCCAGATTTATATCAACAAGACATTCCATGTGTTGTCTGTTTGGTTACGTCCAAATACCAGGTACTCATGATACCTGGACAAAATATCTGCCCAAATCAGCAAGGTAAGACATATTTATTTTAAGCATATAAGTTAAGTTAAGTAACAAAAGATCATTAAGTGCATAGTCATCATAATATGAAGCATTATACGGTGTAACTTATGTACATATAGGATTTCGTCGCAGTGATAAATGCATTTTTGCTGTTTGGGGTAAAATTTGCTTTCTTATCATAATTTTAATGTATTTAAGGCGGAAGATCGAAAAGTGGTTCCGCAACCACATGAATTCATATTTATTTTAAGCATATAAGTTAAGTTAAGTAATAAAGGATCAGTAAGTACATAGTCATGAAAATATGAAGCATTATACGGTGTAACTTATGTATATATGAAGGGTTTTGTCGCAATGATAAATGCATTGTTGCTGTTTGGGGCAACATATGCTTTCTTATAATAATTTTAATCCTATGTAAGCAGGGAGACCGAAAAGTGGTTCAGCGACCACATGGATTCGAGACTACTTGAGGTCGGGTCATACCAAATACTTTCAAAATGGTAAATGTTTCCCCCTTGATATTTACCGTAAAGTATTGAAGCTTGGTCAACCAGCCAGCGATCCTCGACTATGAGACAATTCCGAAGATGGAGCTATTAAAGCGGAATATTATAAATGAGCCGCTAAACACAATCAACAATTATACAAATCATACCACATATGTTGTACTTTTTTAGAATTGATTATTTTCCAATACTTTTTGTGACAGTTTCTTTAAAAAATCAGAGCTACACACCGACATGGTAACCAGGCAAATATAAAATGTAATTTATGTCGCATTACGGCGAAACTCTTCGTATATATATTAATGGGCGGCACCTGGGTTTCCCCGACAAGGGGCCGTTCCCCGGCAGGGGAAAGCTCTATCCATAAAGTATATTAACATTGTACTAAAAATCTTCAATCGTCCCATGTTTGCATTAATAATAGGCCAATATCACACACTCATATAAGCACTATTTCAGATAACGTCGGTCAAAATATCCCTCTGTCGGGGAACGCCGTCGACGAGTTATAACACCCATCGGGAAATGTTATTCAATTTTTCGTCGGGGAAATTCTTATATCCATATAATAACTTGTTTTGTTCCCCAGTGTGTTATAAAAATACATATTTAAAATTCCCTGATGGATTAAACATTTCTCCTCGAAAGAGACCCACTGAGCTCCCCGGTGTAAGGGGTGTGGGGTGGCTTCGCCGTTGGTGTATGCCTATACTGTAATTTGATTTATATTCATAACTGCCAGTGGTTGAACGTGTTGTTGTGAATGGTCAATTATCATATAGATAGACATCATGCTACCCTCAACTTTCAAACAAGTTCACACAAACCACAAATAAGACCAAATGACCAGCCCGGTATACATTAATGCGCAATCCTACCACGATCCATTCAATTATTAAACAAATACCTACAAATATTGAACGCCACATATTCTAGCCCTCCATGCATGAGGATATCTCATTGAATACCGCCGCACCAATATATAGCAACGTAATTAATAAGTGAACGGACACAGAGGCATCCGTCAGTCTTTCAGACTGAAGTATCATCTTAGTGTTGATTTTCCATAATGGGAATGCATTGCCTTCGGTGGCGAAAGTATAATACCGGCGGAATGGCAGTACCGGTTGAAATTATGGCTAATAAATAGATAGGGCCTAATGGCCTGGATTATATTTACGTCTGACATATTTTTATCATATTTAGCACTTTCTGAAAGTACTGCCGATTTTCAATAGGCCCTATATCATGGGCATTTATAAAGGTCACTGTGTCCTCATGTTTTCAAATACTGACAAGAATAGTTTATTAAACATCACCACAAAACGTACCAGTTGAATATTTCAAAATCGATGTAAATATGTGTTTTTGAATTTTTGAAACCACAGAGAGTTAATGAGTTCATATTTTGGAATAGCTACTCCCATTTACCCATATATCCTGTGTATGCCTTGCCACTCAAAGGCGGTGCCTTGTATCTAACTGATTGTTTTATTTCCACGCCCATCTCGGCTTGTTCTTCCTTCCAGCTTTGTCACTCAAAGGTAGGTAGGTTGACAACTTTCAGGATGCAATCAAATTTGCGCGAAATCGTATTACGAAAATCGTGCTATGCTGTTATTGCCACCAGCTAATCGTCGTCATTATCGTTTGTATGATCAGCCAATCAGCAATCATGATAACAATAACAATACTGCTAACTTCGAGGAAATGACATCACATGCAAAACATTTATTGGTTGTTGTACAATGCGGTATTACACATGTAGGTATATGGATAATAATTTGATATGCTTAACGTACTAGATGCACACAACTACATCATGTCACTCATGTATAGTGGTAGTGTATCCTCTTCGGACAACACAGGGAAAGTACTGATCTATTTATTATTATTTGATCCACAATTCACATACAAGTGGGAAAACAGGCTTGCATTAAACAATCTTCCTCAGAAAATCTGAATTGTCGAATAAGCAATTGGTCGTATTAGAGCCTAGACCTCAGCCTAGTCCCAACGTTAGATATTACTATATGGACACCTTTGCGAACCGTTGAAATGTCCATACTGATATCAATATAAAGAAGTCAATGTTCTAAGTTGGAAAAGGAGACTACTTGATTTCCTACAAAATCCCACAAAGACCAACTTCTTTGCAGAATATTTTTAACCGTGGAAGAGAAAGATCCATGCATGTATACTTTCTGGCATGAATACTTTCTGATATCAAAATAACTATGCCAGTTCATAGGCTAAACCTGGTGAGGGGAACGTCCATCGGATGAGGAAAGACGTCAATTGAAAAGCAACAAAATAATTACTGAAATGCGATGGATTCATTAGCCCTCTAGGGAACAAATGCTGTCTATCCGGAACAAAATCATAGCATACTTCATTGTATCACCTGTAAGTCTTCTTTTTAGCAACGTGGGAACTGTATTGAGATTAAGTCGCATTGCGGCTCTTGTCTCTGCATTCTTGTGTATCGTTTCCTCAATCATTTTCAGTTCGATCGTTACCCCTTTCTCCAGTCATACACATCGTTGGTTGATTTCCCCTGTGTTGACTGATTGATACCGGTGATTTTCATGTCGCTGTTGCATACCGCCAACCTAAAATAAAAAAATATAATATTTAAAATACAAACCCCTTAATCATTCAAATGTCGGACAAAAGAGAAACAGACAGTAGGAAATAATATTGTTCAACCCCCGTGCACGGTTACAACTTGACTTCAGAGCGAACAAAGGCAAATCATTATTTCGTAAATCTTATTAATGCAAAATACCACCAACCATTCAATAAAACACAATCAAACTATATTATACAATTATGTTGCCAAAAAACACAAGATATTTTTTTTATTAACGACACCTCATCATCAAGGTTACATTAGTGCCAGATAGGTTAATTATATTCAATTCCCATGCAGTTTTTTTAACGATACATACAACTAAAATAATGACCATCCGGAACACGCTCGAAACCTAGTCAGACTTTGCAATTACAGGCAAAATAATACTTGACTTTTGGACAACACTACTTTCTTCAGTAACTGAAAATAGCCACTAATCATACGCTAAATCACACATAGAACAATGTAACGTAGACACACAAACACAATCGGTCACTACCTGACGATCGCTCACGAAATGTGAAACTTAAAGTTGTAGAAATGTGTTAATAAATTAATATAATTTACTATTTTCTATATATATATATTTATATAATTAAATTCGAAATATATAAACTTATAATAATAATAATAATTATTATTATATATAATGGAAGTGATTAGCAGGAAAGTCAGTATAAAGAATGTACTGAAACAGTTGTTATATGTGTAGATATCGAGAGTAAGCAGGGGCTGCATGAGGTACTGGTAGAATGGAAGGGTTTATTTGAGAGGCATGTGTTGCGTATGCGCCTAGATAAGACAGATACGTTTTTATCAGTGAACATGCAGGGACAGGAGTTCGGTATATCCCTTGCCGGTAAAGGTATTATAAGCAGAGGGATAGTTTTGCGTGTCGGTGGGAACGATTTCTGGGGATGGGCGGTCTGATGGTGTGGGAGGTGCGTAAAAGGATCCAGTCGGAGGCTATTGCTTGGAAAATGTAGAGGGGGTTAGACATATTTCTACGAAATTAAAAGGGAAGGTATTGGATACATGTATTAACCGAGGTTGTGTTTATGGACTTGGGACAGTGGCCCTGTCAGGGGCTCAACAACAGCGACTCATAATATGCGAAAATAATTGGATGAGGAAGATTGAGTGGCTAAACGGGTGAGTAAGAGCAGGTTGTAGGATAATCGGAAGGAAATTTATACGAATAAGAGTCTTACAGAGAGGGCGATAAGGGGGCGCATGACGTGGGCTGTACATGTATAGCGTGTCGACGAAGGGAGACTCGTGGAAATGGCGACGTTACATGTGGAGGTTGGTAGAAGGGGTATGGAGAGACCTCGTTTGAGATGGAAGGACTGTGTGGTGATGGAGACTGGATGTGATGGAGGTGATACAGGTGATGGGTACTGGAGGGTTATGGCTACTGATAGAGAGAGGTGAAGTGATTTGGCCAATGATGCGGCTGTCAGTTGTCATTGTCTTCCTCACCCTTGTTTAGGGATCCACGAGGTAGAGAGAGATAGCGCTTTATCTGCTAAAGGCCATAGTTCAAATCGCTTTACATAAGTGAAACTTTAATACAAATATGGTTCCTGAAAATATGTATTCATTATAATAAAGTGGGAATAAATGAGTTTTAGAATGTGTCAATATATCGCATGATTTGATACTCTTGTGTAATTGATTCCAGTATGTTACGACAGCAAAGGAAAAACATTTCCTTCCATAACAATTATATATATACATATATCTATGACTGTGGGGTTGTAGTACCTAAATGACATGTGTATATTATCTAAGTAATGCACCATTATTTATTTTATATTTTTTAAATACATTTAGACTGGACATTGGAATACAGTGGATACATCATGTCTTCGCACTACACTCACACCAGAACAGAATACACGTGCATGGATAAAACTGCTGAGGGTATTCCACGAACTGGGAATAGTGACAACTTATCTCGCATATACCCAGTTGAGATCAAGTGTGGCACCAATGGTGGTGGCCTGCCTTGTCCTCCGTATATCGATGGATATGAGTTAACGTGTGCTGTCTGTACAATATAAACTGGGAATGGGGATATGGTGTGCATATAATTAATTTATGTAGATAATTGTCATCTATTTACAATCGACTAGAGTGCAGGTCTATCTACATTCGAATGCTTATATAAGTATTTCTTAATTTGATTCGTAGTTTTTTAACTCCTTCAGCCCCTTCTAATATCTTTCCCTTAAGGGGAAACTCACATAGACGTACAACCACACGACAAGTTGATGGCATTCTTGTTAAGGAAATAAATCAAAATATGTTAATTCGTGCTCACTCTTTAATACTATCTTCATGCTATTACCATAAAGTGCACGATTTTTTCCCTATCTGCTGGACTATACGTGATATAGTATTCCATCCAGCAGCAGTGACGGTACCAAATTCACTCATGGATAATCAATACAAAAACAAAGTTAAAACCCTTTGAGTGACGATTTGAGTTACAGCTGCACGTGTACTCGGCAATTGTTGGTCAAAATGTTCTACTAGCTGGCTGCCGAAGATGGTATGGTTCTCGAGGATTCGAATGGTAACCCGGGGCTACCGTGATACGCCTGTAACCTCAGCATTGCCAATGCATATTTTCCGGTGTCTCGTTGTGAAATATTCTGGTCATTGATAGCGACTACAAGGCTCACTTGGAAGAGCAAGACGTGCATGTTTCACTGTCTCTCCCTCCAACAGATGTTAACGTGCTTATGGCAGTCAATGAGTAAATATCCATTTTTATGATTTGTAACAGAGCGCCACACACACTACCTTTGCATGACATCAAAGAAAACAATAGGCTTATTCACCAAGAATAAACCAAACTTAGGATTGGGATAGTTTTTGATTGATTGATGTGTTACACGACCCTGTTCAACAAATAGTTTGCATGAATCATCTAAAGCCATGTATGTGTGTGTATGGGTTTACACGTATATGGTATGCCACACATAAATATGTTCGAAAACATACATATACATTCATTGCATGATTGGGAGCTGAAGGACAGTAATATAAATTTTGAAATTACATGGAAAATATTATGCCACTCCCGTCCATTTACAAATCTACAAAACGATGTGAATTATGAATATCAGAAAATATATTATTATTTGCAACCCAGAGGCATCGAGTTTAAACAAGCGAAATGAATTAATTAGTAAATGTAGACACAGGGATAAATTCTTTCTCAAGAATGTAAAGTAGACTGCATTGTTCTCACAATTGATTTCGTTGTATAATACAATAGGACCGCATTCCTAGCTAATTTAATTGATCAGTAAAGATAGTTGCCCGTATGGCATGCTTCAAGAGTTAAGTACAATAGCCGATCGATGTATACTATCTTAATACAAGGCTCTGTAATTTTCTAAGTTGATCACTATTAGTTATACACTGATGAGTGCATGTCGATTATGATATGTATGAAAGAAATGTGTACGTAAACTAGAGTCAAAAGTATACCCGTGTACATTATTTATATTTGCTCTACCGTATGGTGTCGAGCACTCTTGATACACGTTAATTATATATTTCTGGATATATATATATATATATATATATACATAGTCAATGTAAGTATCCTATTAAGGTAGGATTAAG
>JAODAI010475285.1:0-14223 GCA_027575025.1 Scotoplanes globosa | reverse complement strand
CCCAACTTTCGTGTTTTTGCTCAAAAGAACAAAAAATCTGTAAAGCATTTCCCATTTTGCAACACTGTCTAAATACTATCTTATGATAACAAGAAGGCGCCTGTAATCATGTGACTGGCGTTTGACCAATCACGCCCATTTCAGCCTGGACCGAGTTGGCCAAACTCTCTATATATACGGCTCTGGGGGGGATTACGATTGACAAGTGCATAAATTGACAAAAATCGGTGTCTGCACGCGGGCGCACTTTCTTACAACCGTGGTGCATCAGTTTCTAGAACGTGTATTTGCTTTGAATGCCAATGTAGACATTGATGTACAACGGTTCCAGTAGTAAATGGGTGTCGATTCAGAGGGTGTGCGTACCAATTTGCCGTCGCAGAAACACGTCGGTCGTCAAAATCGAAAACTCCCTATAATTAAAGTGTAGCGAACCTAAGCATACAATCGCACACTTCTGCTGATTAAGTTGTGTGATTGCACTCCTTTGTCCCAGCTAGGGCCGGACCCTTGAATATATTCAGCTCACCTCGCCGCTGCATCACTGGGATAACAGATTTATCCAGTGCATTGATCTATCTGATACACTAAGCATTGCCGTGGTTGAGGCGGATGATACAGATATTTAGATGCAATCTGGTGTTACATTTAATGCAATTTAAAATCAACTTTGTATTCACAAATTTACATGTTTTGAATTCATTTTCTTTAAAAAATAAAAAATATGGGAGGATGAAGTATAACGAACCTTTCAAATATTTTTAAAGAAATAACATGTGAAAATGTTGTCCGTTGCCTAACGAGTTGACTGATTTATTTTATAAAAAAAGCATACCAACCACTGATAGTCACTGCATGTTTCGAGGGCATTCTCCAGCTACTCGTTTTGGAAGTCAATTTGAAAGTGGCATGCACATACGGCTACATAGTATATCATCTCCAGCGCAAAGACAGGGCTTTGACACATCTTCAACACATATACTGGCCTGAATTAGGTCAATTAGTTAGTCTACATATAATATCAGGCATGTCGATGATTAAGGCGATTCCGAACCTGTAATAGTTTGTATAATTAATAATTAATTAAAAATGTAAACTGGTTACGTGGGCATAATATGAGTATCAATCGAAAGAACAAACAGGAGTTTCTAGTGCCGAAGGCGTGAAGCCGGTAGGATATGGGGGCTGGACTCCTATCCCAGGATATTTAAAAAAGCAAGGTGTTAAATTGCGTTTTCCCTGGCACTTTTGAACCAAATGTAGTCCTACTCATAATAATGTCGGCATGAAAGGCATGTTACAAATATACTGCTTATCAAGGCGAACGCCGGATCACCGTGGATCCGCGCTTGTATATTATGTTAATATCAGAAGGTATTATATGACGCAAAATCCACGCTATACTAGACAGTAACCGTACTGAAATAAAAATCAACGTACGTATATGGTTGGCCGTGATGGACATAAATAATCCCTCAATAAAACGTTAATCGGGTAACTCTGATAGCTTTGTTAATTAAAGGGTTCATAAAGTTTGTTTCAATGTTAATTGATATTATAGAGCAGAAAATTATCTACCAAATGCTTTAAACTAGAGTCAAGTCGGACATTCCGTTCTCAATATATTGATGTTTGAAATTTTCAAGGATAGGACGCCATTTTTTTACTAACGTCTTTATCAAGAATATTGTGACGTATGGTCCTTTCAACTAAAGTATATAAAAGACCTGTTAAATGGCTTGTAAATACGTTTTCTTCAAAAGCCTACCTACGATATTGTTCAAACTTAGTATGAAGATTGACCCCAATGCATATAATATTTGTGTACATTTTGAACAATATCGTATGTAGACTTTTGGAGAGAACGTATTTACAAGCCATTTAACAGCCTTTTGTGGACTTGATAAAGACGTTATATTAAAAAAAATGGCGTCCTAAATTTGAAAAATTCAAACATCAATATGTTGAGAACAGAAGGTCCGATTTGACTCTAGTTTGAAGCATTTGCATGGCAGTTGATTTTCTGCTCTATAACATAAATTAACATTGAAACAAACTGTACAATCCCTTTAATTATATACAATTTGTTGAATATTAGATTACTTTTGTATTATATACATAAATATATATATAATGATATATGTATGTATAGGCCTGTATATTATATATATATATGATATACATTATATTACACAGAATATTTTAGGCATGCAATATAATATTATAAGTATCATACCCCCTCCCCCGTTCAATGTTGGGAACCGGTAACACATGTTGGAAGTGTATTAATAATGGAACCAACATTGAACAGGGGAGAGGGGGATGGAGGTGTTCCGTCTAGTTTTGTCCAAGATTGTAGATCCGAATAAAAGGACATCTCTAATCATGTGAAAGCAGAGGTAAGTTTCTTAACTACATAGTACACACAAGATTGAATAATTACAAATTAAATTTTTCATATGGAACAATTTCTTGGGTTTTCTCTTTCCCAACGTATGTTAACCGTATTCATATCTTACAAAACGTGTATTAAGAATTAGTTTTAGTGAACCACATATGTCTCTACCTAAGGCTCTTTAAAAAGTAATACCCTGACTATCTTTGACATTGCTTATTATCAAGCAGCCATATTTATGTTTCAATACTCCAAACTGGCATCCTGACCAACTTTATATCATTTTTTATATCGAAACCACAATTATTCCATTCGTTGCGGAGTTCGTATTTATCCATACTTTTGCAAATTGACTGGTAGTCAAAAATGTATCAAATACTTAGGCCCTAATATATAGAACTCGGTTCCCGATCACCTTAAGAGTAGCCACACCCTTTCATCCTTCAAATATTCGTTAAAGATGTAACTTTTATTAAATTATCTTATTGTTTAATGTAATCATCCCAACATACGTTATATGTTTGGTGGGTATATATTATTCTACTATATATTCAGGGGACCGCACATAATAAATTCTTAGTTTGTTTGGTATACCCTCCCCCCTCCCCCATCCCGTAATCTGACTTATCTGATATCATATATTTTTAAGCCGAAGTTGATAATAATCTACGCGATATATATTATACAGTGATATAAATATTGGTTAAAATAAACTGAGTTTATGAAATGAAATATATTTTACACATACAGAAGTATTGGTAACCTTCAACTTTCGATTAAAGAAAATCGTTGAAAGAGATTTATATATAGGAGTGTTACTATTATCTATATATAAGTTATACTAATATACACATTGTTTAATAATAATTATCGAGCAAGATTATTAGTCTGATTTTCGAATTCCCATTATCATCACTTTTTCATGCCTGTATTTATGACGTGAAGTCAAAAATCCTTACTTAAGTATCATGTATATAGTATGCATCATATACCATAATACACATATTTAGAAAAATGGCTTCTATAACTTCCACCCTCACAAATAAATAAAAAGTTATAAAGTGGCAAAATATGATAAGAATAATGATGCTAGAAACGAAGTACTAACTTCAAATATTGAATAATGACGCTCGAAAGCAGTTCGATAAACGAAGTACTAACTTCAAATATTATTAATATGTCAAATCCAACTGCCTTTTAATATCTAAATCGTGACATAAGTCTAATGTCAACGTGATTGTGGGGTTTGATTTTTTTTCTCGCCCCCGGATATTTTTTCTCATAAATTGTCTACGTTCATATGGGCGATGTAGATGTACATTATGGAGATGCAATCGCTGTGTAGGCCTATATAACTGAAAGCACAAGGACACACTTTGCATTATTGCTTAAATATTGATTGCCGTCAACACCTTTATATGCTACAGCGATTCATGAATAATGCAACGTGAATTTGTATTCAACTTCTTCATAGACCTTCAGCGCGGGCTGCCAATGCACTTGAAACAGTAATTTATTATTATCCATAGCTAATCGTCGTCTGTTTGTTAATCATCCAATCAGCAATGTGTGTGCCTTAGTCGTGGGTGTATGTAATATTATACTACTGCAAAATTCGATGAAATGACGTAACGTGCATATCCTTTATTGGACTTCGTTGGTGTTTATGGTGATACCAGTTTCAAAGTACAGTACCCTATTTACACATCTGTTGCAAGTTATTGAACTATGTGAAACCTTATAACTTTTATATATATCTACTTACATATCTCTCTCTTTCTACATACTAATATTGTTAAATATTATATGAGAAAGAACATAATAACAATAACTCTCACATAGTCCAACTTCCTCTATCCACACCCTTGACCCCCCCCCCCCGAATCACCCTCCCTAGGCCTACCGCACATCCTATGAAACGCATCTCAACAAAAAAATCCACCTCAATATGTACGTTATATACATACGCATTAAACGTATACATAATACATACCTCTCACGATAGATATATAGATATGTGGCCATCACACTTTAATTATCCCTCATTCCATGTAAGATAGGGTTCAAGTTAACATCCTCATACAAATAACACCATACACTGAATTTTTTTTTTAAACCCAATACTATCGGTGTAGGTAAATATACAACCCAAAGGGTGTGTTAAATTCAACACCCTTGGTGTTGACTTTAATATGTATGGTGTTTGTAGGTGTTAATGTTAATAACAAGGGTGTTGATTTTAACACCCAGGGTGTTGTATCTCACACCCAGTTTGGAGTGTATATTTGCTCACACTGATGTTGTTGAATTTAACACCCTGGTTTTTGCAGTGTATGTTCTAAGAACACTGTTTGGTGGACCCACGTGTCAATGGTTGATAACAATGTTCTCACATTCTCGCACATGAATGTTTTCGGCAAATGGTGCCATCGATAATATGTACATTATGGAGCCAACCTTAGGCCTATATAGTGCTGGAATACTGACCTACAACGTTATAAAATGAAACGCAAGTAATAAACAAATCATGAGCTTTATGTACGACTACACTAAAATAAAAGTATTTCCCTTTGTATGGGCTCAAGGTGATTGTATAAATTGACCTTCCTACTGACACATTATACATTAAAATGCAGCTAAAGTATGCAGATTCGACATAATGTTCCATAGAGCGGATACAAATCTACGATATGCACCAAACATAATTAAAATAGCGCTAACACTTTTCAAGGTATTGACGTTTAAGCCTTGTATGCGGTTGACATTTTCCAGGAAACTTGACTTGATGAGTATAAGTCTAATGATGATGTCAATAAGTGAGTATAATGTTGATGACATTGCCGCCGGAGTGTTGTGTATTTCCTTATAATATATTTCCTTATATTTCACTATTTTACACAAATAATCTCATGCTATTAAATGTAACCTTTTGTCTTGACCGGTTAGCTCAGTTGAGATAATGTGGGACTTTGTGCTGTGAAACGGATGTTGTCCGCGCGAAGGTCATGTTTTACTCCAGAAAAGTCCCAGCCTAGCCCCCCCCCCCCCCTTCCCCCTGGGATTCAAGTTGGGATTATCTAGGAGACTGAAAACACATGTAATAGTCCTACCGTAAACATAATTTCCATCATGATCGTAGGCAATTTGCCCTTGTCACTTGAGGGAGCCAAATACATTCGCCCCTCCTAAAAATTGTTGGACCTTGGCGTATAGGCGGTGTACGGGCTTAGACGGATGAAAAATGATGCTATCATTTTCAACTTCCAAGTTGAAAATGGTTAGCTCAGTTAGGTCAGTTGAGATAATGTGGGATTTGGGATAGCAATGCCAGGCGTTCGGATACAGAGTGATGCAGATTATAATCCAGTGGCTGTAACTGATATATACCAGGCTTTGAATGGCTCGTGTAATCGGAGCGTTAATAGGAGCCATAAGATTCATAATTAATCAAGCAATAGTCATTATATCGTAGTAAAATTAGTGAAACTATAGATATAGTTATACATTATTTTTGGAGTATAAATAAAGACATACAAACACTAAGAAATACATAGGATTTTAACTGTGTCAGGCGCGGATCCAGGGGTGGTGCAGGGGGCGCGCGCCCCCCTATTTTTTCACTTTCTTGCATATACGTTACACTATTCACCGACAATTCCATTCCAAAAATGTGTTGGGCGCCCCCCCCCCTTTCTAAGCGTCCTGGATCCGCCACTGTGTGTTGTCCAGTGATGACATCATCATTAGACTTACTTTAAGTTGGTTTCCTAGAAAATACCAGCCCATATCAAAGTGTAAATGTCTATATCTTGAAAAATTAGTACAGCTACTTCAATCAAAGGGCGCCGTTTTATCTAATATGTGACATGAAGGGTTTAACGTCCTTGTGGGGCTTGATGGCGCCTTTCTAATGAAAGGACTTTTAAAAGTACGACATAGCATTTATGACCGGATGCCCTTCTTGACGTCAACCAATGGCTCGTACGCGTGGGCTCAAACTCTCAACCATATAGGATCGTGAATCCAGAGCAATCCCACTGGACCACGGCGGCTACTATAAATAGGTCACATATTATTTGTAATATACGAAAACTGTATAGTTGTCCTTTAATGTAAGTTCTCCCGTTCAGCTAATGGACAAATATAAAGGCTTGAATAATTTCTTAATTCTCAATCTCACGTAAATTGATAGATGTATATGGATCGTGATCTGCCAGAGTCGTTGGTTTAAGTGAATACTGTCAATTCATTTAGAAACAGTCCTACATAATTATATATCGTCTTTACACGCACCATTGTGAACAGCGTTGTGAGATTTAGTATTCGTTTTTTGACTCATATTTCATGTAAAATATCTACATCCTATATAGTGCCTATTAATTACTCTGTATAATAAGTACAAATTGGACAATTATTGATATGAAATGGGGGATACCAAAATTAGCAGCCATATGAAAACAAGTATCGTATATTATAAATGTATTTATATACCGTTAAATACGCCAACTTAACCAGAAGGGCGCGGGTAAAAGGTAGCTTTTAGAGGTTATGATAACAACAAACTGTGCATAATGCTAAGATGGTTAGTTAATTATACTGGAGATGCCAAGGGATCACACTGGTGGATGAAGCAGGAAAGCTTTTAGATTGCAAGGCTTCACGCTTTCTGGGTTGTCATCCAATTTAATAAATTTCAAGTCAAATGTGGTTGTTTTGAACTTGGAAAGTCGTTGGCATGATGTACAGCACATCATTAGACTTACTGCCGGATAACACATCACAATATGAAAGCATAAGGTCGTTGGCATGATAAACCATTATATTTACTTCCGGGTAACCACACTATAGACCCAACCCCAGGCTGAATTCGAACTTTGGATCCACCCACTATTGGGAACATCATCGCCTACCATGCTACAACATGCGCTATCACATCAATGTTATAGGCGACCAACATACAATGGTATGTAAAGTGTTAAATGGTGGTAGGGAAATTATCTTTCTGGGTTATCATCCAATTTAGTACGTTTTAAGAAAAATGTGGTTGTTTTGAATTTGGAAAGTCGTTGGCATGATGCACGACAAATCATTAGACTTACTGCCGGATAGCACACCACACTATATAAGTATAAGGTCGTAAGTTGGCATGATAAACCATTATATTTACTTCCGAATAACCACACTATATATCCAACCATGAATTCGAACTTTGGATCCACCCACTATTGGGAACATCATCGCCTACCATGCTACAACATGCTCTATCACACCAGTGTGTAAAGTGTTAAATGGTGGTAAGGAAATTATCTCGAGTACTTTGCATAGAACTGACAAATGTGGTCATATTAAGATCTGTTTGTAAGGTTTTGCTTCTAGTTTATGATTTCTGTCATTTTTTATAAATTTCACCCCCAAAACCGAGGTTTCTATAAACGAGAAATTAAAACTTATTTAATTATACAGCATATATAGCCTATATTAGTTAACTACTTGATCACATATGGTAACGCACATAAGACCACGCTTCTCTGGACACGTATCTACACTCCAAAAAAGGCAGACTGGTGGAATTTCACCAGACCCGGTGTTCGTATAGGACCTACGACATACTGGTGAACTTTCTAGCGCAAATCTAGTTGATTTCACTAAGAATCTGGCTAAAGTCAACCAGATTTGCGTTATAAATTTCACCAGTATGTTGTAGGTCCTATACGAACACCGGCGTGGTGAAATTCCACCAGACATTTTTTAGAGTGTATATATCGTGCCAGTATTCAGCGACATCATGTATCGTACCAGTATTAAGGGAAGCTATGTGCTGTACCAGTATTCAGTGATATTATGTGTGGTACCAATATTCAGTGACACTATGCATCGTACCAGTATTCAGCGACATCATATATCATACCAGTATTCAGTGACATCATATATCATACCAGTATTCAGTGACATCATATATCGTACCAGTATTCCGTGGCATCGTGTATCGTACCAGTATTCAGTGACAGTATGTTTGGTCCCAGTATTCAGTGACATCATATATCGTACCAGTATTCAGTGACATCATGTATCGTACCAATATTCAGTGACACTATGTATCGTACCAGTATTCAGTGAAATTATGTATCGTACCAGTATTCATTGAAACTAAGTATCATAGCAGTATTCAGTGACGTTATGTGTGGTAACATTATTCAGTGACATCATGTGCAGTGACATCATGTATCGTACCAGTATTCGGCGACATCGTGTCTGGTACCAGTGTTCAGTGACAATATGTATCGTACCAGTATTCAACGACAAAATGCATCGTACCAGTATTCAGCGACGTCATGTATCGTACCAGTATTCAGCGACATTATCTGTTATACCAGTATTCAGTGACACTATGTATCATACCATTATTCAACGATATTATGTATGATACCAATATTCAGCGACATCGTAGGTGGTATCAGTATGGGTTAGGGTTACCCTCCATAATCGTAACCCTGCATCGTACCAGTATTCAGCGACATTATGTACCGTACCAGTATTCAGTGAGATTATGTATCATACCAGTATTCAGTGACATTATATGTGGTATTAGTATTCAGTGACGTTGTACGTGGTACCAGTATCCAGAGATGATCATGTATCGTACCAGTATCCAGAGATGATCATGTATCGTATCAGTATTCAGTGACATCATGTGTCGTACCAGTATTCAGTGACGTTGTACGTGGTACCAGTATCCAGAGATGATCATGTATCGTATCAGTATCCAGAGATGATCATGTGTCGTACCAGTATTCCGTGACATCATGTATCGTACCAGTATTTAGTGACATTATGTATCTTACCAATATTCAGTGACATCATGTATCGTACCAGTATTCAGTGACATCATGTATCGTACCAGTATTCAGTGACATTATATATCGTACCGTATTCAGTGACATTATATATCGTACCAGTATTCAGTGACATTATATATCGTACCAGTATTCATTGACGTCATATATCGTGGCAGTATTCAGTGATACCATGCATCGTACCAGTATTCAGTGACGTCATATATCGTACCCGTATTCAGTGACGTCGTGTATCGTACCCGTCCGTATTCGGTGACATCATGTATCGGCTATTCAGCGACATTATGTATGGTACCAGTATTCAGCGACATCGTGTATACCAATATTCAGTGATATCATGTGCGGTACTTGTATTCACTGATATGTTGGGCATATGATACCTGTGTTCATTTATAGAACACATATCTGCGTACCAAATAAGACGCGCTACATATCTGTTACATGGCAATTACATGTAAATGGGTTAACATTTGAACACGTTTAAGTCTTCTCCACTCAATGTTTGGTGTTCTGTAATAAAGTACCTGTGTTCAGTTATAGAACAAATAAGACGTGTTGTATATTTGTTACATGACAATTACACGTAGACGTGTTCGAATTTTAGCACTTTTGTGACCGGGTCTGACATATCGAGTCGGAAGTGTCCAAAATAAAAAAGTGCGATATTGTTATATTCAAGTATTACATACAGTTACCTTTCATGTTGTATATAACATGTATCTATATCATGTTTATATCTACCTTTATTTATGTTTCAAAGTAACGTGTTGGGAATGTAATATTCTTAGAGAAATCATTATAACGTGTGATTTGCATTTTACTACGTTCTACCACGAGTGTTAACGCGCGCGCACGTGTACATATTTTCACCTGTAACTCAATATCTCTATTTGCGACTTCCGACTCATTGTGTCAGAGCAGGTCACATCATATAATTGTCATGTGACAGCTAGAGAACGCGACATATGGAGTATGTTCTGTTGATATGTGTTCTACAACTAAGTATTATTTCAGAACACCAAACATTTATTTGGAACGTATGTAGGCCTACGTGTTCATGATCACGAGGTAAATTACATGTTGGTTGTTTTCAAACATTGAATTTACTAATTTTACGTTGAGTTGTAGCCTAGGACAAACAAAGGACACAATTACGCCCACACATAATACTTACGACGTCGCCGATGGTAAGATCCTGATATCTCACTACTATACACTGGAAGCTATTCTGTACAGGCTGAACTCGATCTAACCCATAATGCATTATAATGAACCTATGTCCATAAATCACAGTGCAATGTAATGTCATTACCACTTCCATGGCTGAAACAGCCTATACGAGTATGTTCATTAGCCATATAGCATGATGCTACTATATTACTGCCTATACGAGTATGTTCATTAGTCATATAGCATGATGCTATACTATATTACAGCCTATACGAGTATGTTCATTAGCCATATAGCATGATGCTATATTATATTACTGCCTATACGAGTATGTTCATTAGTCATATAGCATGATGATCTACTATATTACAGCCTATACGAGTATGTTCATTAGCCATATAGCATGATGATCTACTATATTACAGCCTATATCGAGTATGTTCATTAGTCATATAGCATGACGATCTACTATATTACACAGCCTATACCGAGTATGTTCATTAGCCATATAGCATGATGCTATACTATATTATAGCATATACCGAGTATTTTCATTGGTCATATAGCATGATGATCTACTATATTACAGCATATACCGAGTATGTTCATTAGCCATATAGCACCATGATCTACTATATTAATGCCTACACCGAGTATGTTCATTAGTTATATAGCATGACGATATACTATATTACAACCTATATTGAGTATGTCCATTATCCATACAGCATAATGATCTACAATATTACAGCATATACCGAGTACTATATTACAGCCTATACTGAGTATGTTCAATAGCCATATAGCACTATACTATATTACTATTATATTCGGGTGAATGTAAGTTACGCAGCTGTAGCTTAACAACCACATAATCGGATACAAACTAGGGATATGGTTGACAAGGTGTAGGTTATATAAACATAATTAGTGTAAAGTTGAACAACTTTAACGGAAGAATTTCATTTGACTTGTTCACATATTCTATACAAGTTATTATTAGTAGGTCAAATTATATACAATGAAGTTGCCATATAATAACAACTCTGTGGCATATGTGTAAAGTCACATGATATTTTGTTGAACTCTCATACTGATTGTACAAAACCTAGTACATCATCCTGCATATATGTATTATGCATACCATGTGTGTAGGCATATGTAGATTCTAATTTTCAATTATCAATTTCCAAATTTTATTTCAACAACATCAGAAAAGTACATATACATAATAAGTGACAATAATTATATAATATAAAGGAATATACAATAAACCAAGGAAGTTGAGGGGATACCAAAGAAGCTACATGTAGATTATATGCATATATGGTTCCCTGTAAAGCAATTAGGAATAATGTTGAAATTGTTGATAAAAGAATAATAATAAGAGACAGAGGGGGAGACAGACAAAACAGGACACATATTAAATGACTGTGTATTTTGATAATAGGTAGAGCTCAAAGTTTTTTTGAAAGAATTTAGACTCACACTACTTTCAATATTTTTTTGAACATAATTCCAAGCTTGAGGGCCAGTTTGTTTAGACTGGTAGACTGATTTGTTTAGAGTCGGTGGACCAATGTGGCTACAGAGCAATCGAGACAAAGTACCTTGCTCAAGGATACACGCCGAGACAACCAACAGCAGCGCTGAGATTTGAACTCGCGATCTCACTATCACGAGTCCTTGCCCTTACCACTGGGCTATCTCGACTCCTCTTACACCACCTTTATGGATACAGGAACTCAACACACTCTTCGAAGAGTCAAAACGGATCATCTTCAACGAAATTAAAAAGGGGTTGAAATTTTAGACAGTTCTCGCCCAACGTACCTTGCTACTGATGGGAGTAAGACTGGCATTTGCTGCTGGGTCATTCCATGCCAGATCACCCAATGCAAAACACCCAGGGCTATATCTCAGATTTTGATGTAATTTGATGACTATGTTTGTTGTATGGAGAAATGTAAAAGTCCTTAATTTGAACGAAATCTGACGTTCGGTTCAAAAGTTATGGCCCGTTTAAAATAGCCAAAATGGATCGAAAATGGGACCGACCCACAAATTTCCGAGGGCCATAGCCCCCCAAATTACTGAATGTAAAGTGTTAAATTAGGGTTAATAATATTTAGATTTTTTTTAATTTGGCGACTCTATATCTCACTCTTATATGGATGTTGAATACAAAGATTAGTTCCTCTTAACGAACATTATTATAATGTAGATAAGTTGTTATACACTATAGACTTGAATGTAATTATTTTGTTGTCAATATAGATAAGGTGCAAAATCTTATTGGAAACTTGCACCAGGAAGGAACCAGATATTGGCATGCTGATGTATCCCCAAGCTCCCTGCCTCAGGAGTGGTCAATAAACAATGTTGCCACCAACTATCCAATGAAGAAGTCTCCAGGACTTGAAACGAATCGGCCTGGTGATATTCCTCAATTCTCCAGCAAAGATTTGTCAGACATGCAAATGAGTCGGTAAGTAAATGGATGTGTCACATGAATATGACATATACGGTATGTGGCTTGGCATCATGCATGGCCGATCAGGTATTATGTTGGCCCTGCTTGGTCATGTTGAGACATTGATAGTGTAAAAGAAATATCGGACCATAATTACCTTTATTTTGATATCAAACTCAAGAAAATATTAATTTTCTAAGTTGTATTTTGTAGTGGTGCTGGTCATACTCGAAATGTATGTGATATATTTTGGAGGAAAATTAAAATAAAGAATGTCGACATGATACCCGATCTGCCCGTGGTGAATCACATGTGTCATTCCGTGTCAAATCAACCAATTAAATGATTTGGCTGAAACTCATTTGTGCAGTACCATGTATATCAATAATGAACATACATTACTAAATATTAAAAATACCTCTAAATCGTTCTGGAATTCTATCGCGTTGTTAAAGTTGCATGGGTAGTACCGCTCACTAAATGTGGGCGTAATTCCAGTCATCACAGTTTTTGCATTTTGTAATGTTTTGTGAAACACTTTGAAAAGAGTAACAAGCTAGAAATGGGTACCAATGGTAACTAATCCTACACAAATAATCCCTAAAAATGGCCTTTAAACTAGTTTATCACATCAACTTGTACTTTTACAGGCTCTTCAAAACATGTGAGGAAATTACCATTTTCAATGTCGCATGTATCCAAAACCGATACCCAGAAAGGCATCAAAGTTGCCTCCAAGGAGAAATTCAAAATTTGTGGTCTATGACCTATGCAGCACTTACACACCAACATGAAACTTAACACCATTTATTTACAACGGTCCAATTCTACTATTAGTGTGAAAAATATTTTAGTGACTCTTCTTTGGGTAGCAAGAACAGATTTGGCTTATTTTCGTAATATTTCTAAAAGATGCTGGATAAGAAGCCAGGGTTGCAAAATATGAGAACTCTTGGGTATACAGCGTTATTACGTTACAAATGAAGCATCAAGTGAATACTTTAACCTATCTATATTTAGTTTTGGCCATAGAATCCAAATATCACATCAAAAAATTGTGGGTTGGTTTGTTTTAATTGTTATTGCAATATTGTCATCCCAAAATAACTTTTTATTCAGGTTTTGTATTTTCAGTTTATTTTGCCATTTTCAGGACTCTGGTACACATTAAGTAAAATAGCAAAGTCTCTCAAATTGTAATATTGTGTTCACCCTTATGCAACTTGCCCTTATAGAGTTCTTTGGTTATTCCCCAAAATTGAGTGATTATCAATATAATAATAATAATAAATAATAAATTCAATTTATTAAGCGCCTTACAATGTAAAACA
>JAODAI010475174.1:0-14227 GCA_027575025.1 Scotoplanes globosa | reverse complement strand
GATGATACTAGGGGGGAGGTTGGGATGCCTAGAAGTCTGACAGAGAGACTGATTAGGGGTAGAATGAGGTGGGTTGGGCATGTGGAAGGGATGGATGGTGGACGACTTCCAAAGATGGCGATATCGCACAAGGAAGTTGGTAGAAGGGGTAGGGCTCGTTTGAGGTGGAAGGACTGTGTGGAGAGGGATTTTAGGAGGGCTGGGGTAGATGGCGATTGGAGGGTTATGGCCATGGATATAAGGAGGTGGAGATCATTGGCCAATGGCGTGGCAGTTAGTTAGTGTATTCTTCCTCACCCTTTGTTAGGGATTCAGGAGGTAGAGAGAGAGAATGTGTAAAACTGTGCGCGTTAATATGTGTGGTAGAATGTAACTCAATACAAATTAAACAAGCGGTAAAGTGTAGTATTTGAGTTTCGCAAATCATCTCACTTTTTGTTATTAGCGACTCATTTTGTCAGAGCAGGTCACATAAATTTGTAGCTCTTGAGCACAAAACTAACTTAACACACACATTTAAATATATATAATAATGTATATACTTGGCCTATATGCTATGTCATTATCAGCATTAAATACCTACCATAGGCAGTGACCTAGTTAATAATAATGCACTTGTGAATTGTAGTCCCGGCCGCCCACACATAGCGGGGGATGTTTGCTACCATTTAGCCAGGGATGTTCACATTTGTGTCTCCCCGCTATACCGTGGATGTTACACCAGTGTAACAGGGATGTGCTCAGTGAAAATAGGGCCGGGATTTGACCCCAGGGACTTTCACAAATGTAACAGCAATGTAACAGGGGTTTAGCCGGGACTTTTGTTTGTTATGCCCCGCTAGTCGGGATTTAGCTGGGATGTTCAGCAAAATAATGCCCCGCCCTGCCAGGACTTTTCGCGAATGTAGCCGGGGAAGTAACATACGTGTTATAATTGTGAAAATAACATCCCCGTTACAGTCCCGGTTATCCCCGGGCATGGGGGGGGGGGTACAATTGACAAGTGCATAATGTATACACAGTCTATAGTAGTACATTTTCATTTTCCAATATTTCCAGGTTTCAATTTCCAGAGTTCAATAACTGGATGCTGTGCCTCATCCACCTTCCATTGCAATCCAGAGTTTTGACAGTTTAGTAACTTCAATAGCTGGGTCTGGTAAACGATAATAATTATTCCCAGTGAATGCGTACGTGAACGTCATTGCGCTAAAAAGTTTGCAAGAACATTAAGTTCATTGTTTCTTAGTGTCATTATCTGTGACATGTCGAAAGAATCCGGTTGTGTTTGTCTCCACCGCACGCATGCTAGAATGAATGCAGCGAATCAGACCCACGGATGTGATGATTGGACCCACCAGTGAGGGTAAAGACAAAATTTCTATTACCCGGATTTCATGCCAATGTCCGACAAACTTGTCAAGTGCAATATTTCTGTCATGGGTAATCAATACCGGCACGGTGCATCCACGTTTACCGACAATCTCCACCCGCCACATCACATTCACAAGATATTGATATGGGAGATGCAATTGAATATAACAAACTCCATTAAAAAGATAGTTAGTAGTCTAGAAATTTAACATTTTCTCCCTCTTGGTATCAAAATAAAGCTAAGGGTCACAGATGGGGATAAGAGGTAAATGTTTGTAATTGAAGAGTCTAGTGGAAAAAGGACTTTAAGTCACATTTTGCACTTCCGAGATATTGGAAGTTAAACTTTTCGTTGTAGCATTAAAACATAGCAAGGCGGACTAGCAAAGTCAGAATAAAATGTATTTCGGCAAGTTTTTTCCACCCAAACAATTTCCAATATAAAAGAGGATATTGATAAGGTGGTGGGGCTATCACATTTTTTTTAAATGTGACCACGTACTTTTCCACTGGACGGTACAATTTAAAACAAAATGAGTTGCTGAAAATATGTATGTGTGTACATTATAGCCGGTTTATGGTAGCCAAATGTTCAATAATTAGATAATTTTGGTTTATCGACCGATCGATAACCAAGATTATTTATCGATAAACCAAGTTTTTTTGTTCATAAAACCAAGAATATCAGTCGATAGACCAAGTTTATCGATCGATAAACCAAGATTATTGAATAACCTTGGTATTTCGGCTTGGTTTATCGAACAATACTATTATCGACTGATAAACCAAGATTTTTGAAAAACTATGTATATCGGTAGAAAAAACAAGCTATACGGAAATAAACCAAGTTTTTTGATCGATAAACCAAGTTTTTGGATTATCGGTAGCATAAAAGCTCATTCATGGACAGAATTTTCAATAAATTTGAAAAACTCAGTTTATCGGCAAATAAACCAAGATTGTCGGGCGAAAAACCAAGATTATCGATCAAAACCCTGGTTTATCTCAGAAAAACTTGATTTATCAACAGAGAAACTTGATTTATTGCTTGATAAATTTGATTTATCGATAGATAATCTTAAAATGATGAACTTGGTTTATCAACCGATAATCCTGGTTTGTCGACCGATAATCGTTTATCGATCGATAAACCAAGATTATCTAATTATTGAACATTTGGCTTGCCATAGCCGTTTTAGCGAAATATTATAACATGTGAATTTCAAACAATACATAAGATATTAACATGATTTGAAAAAATGGTACAAAATTAATGACAATGAAAGGTAATTTTGTGTAGTGTTTGAATTTCACATTACCGGACTTTTTTGTTTTGAGACTTTTGTGTCATTTTGTCAAAGGCAGGTCACATTTAGAGTTTGCAGGTTTTTGATCCTATTTTATTCCTTATATAATCTTTGACGTTCTTCCATGAACGTTTTCTGAGTACGGGTTCTTTCTTCAGACACTTTTCGATGGCACTCTTACCAGGAAGTTTTTTGATGGTAATGTAATCCCTTAAGTGCCGAGACACGGCAGCTTTCTCCTTTTCGGACCACGGTTGTTTTTTCTGCTTGCCTTTCTTGACAATGTCCGGCCCATCTTCGGCTAAGTCTGCTGATCTTTTATGACCTCTGTCGGACCCTCCTTTTGTTGCTGCTGGTCTTCCATCACCTTCAATAATAAATAATAAAAAAATCTTATTTGATTCAGTTGTATAATTACATTGCTAACTTTAATATTTAATCAATATCAAAAATTGTAAACACTTCCGATATTAAAGTAACTGTGCATTTTCAACATTGCTCTCATTTCTAATGTACGGTGAACCACAAGTTGAAATTCATATTGACTTAAATAAACTTGAGTTCAGCTCAAAAAAAAATGCATTGATGAGTTAATGAGTTAGACTGTACGCTGTATAATTAGTGAGGAATAACTAGAAGCGGCCGAACAGACGGCTCAAATCTAGGAAAAGGTCAAGTTCATCAGCGAAGTATAACACATTGGAGCTGACACACCAGATCAGCCTTGGAAAAGAACTTGGTTCTTATGGGAAGTGCATATATCTCCACAATAATAGATGCATACTTTTTGTGTGAAATAGATGCAACTTAAAGGCCTATTAAAGTCAGTTGGGGTAAAACCCTGCTGATTTTTTTTAGAGCGCGATTGAGGGCACTCCTCTGCCCCCTCCAGAGGCGCTTAAGGAACGCGATTGCGCTCCTTAAATGTGGAGGCCTAACTTTGCTAAACATGACATCTAATGGTAGAAAACTTTTAGGAAACTGGTCATAACCACAAATGTCCCCCCCGCCCAATACTCAGAACAAGTTGCCACCCTTGATTGTACATGCAGTAGGTCTACACTATTAAACTTGACTTTCAATATTCCTGGTGCATATTTTATACTGTGCTAGAGATATGGGTAGTAGTGCCTACTGTACAACCAAATTGTGCAGATTCTACTGAATATCGGATTTATATTTTTAAAAGTAGACATTTTAGTTTTTACCTATGAGCACATCATCAATCTCTCCATCTGAATCATCTGATTCTGGGACGTCCATGTCATCAACGTTCTGGACTTCTGCAAGAAGATAATCAAATATATATTTAGTATATAAATAGTATCAACAGTACATCACATGGAATATTAAAGGAGTCATCCCAAAACACTATTGTAGCCTAGTGCATGCTATAATATCAAGCACCGTATATATTAACATCCCTCCAATGATTCATTAATAAACGCAGAGTACGATAATTAAATGAATGAATGAATGAATAGGTTTCCTGGCCCTTGTCAACGCAGTGGTTATATGAGCCACCCAAAGCCTTTGATATACCAGTTATAGCCACTGAAATATAATCAGGTTAAATTACCCGTTTTCTATATTATTTAACACACTCGAAGTGCACAGTTTTGAGAAGTTTGTAGGCAGGTGTCTCTGTTCAAGTTTCATTGTTTTCCTTTCAGACACGAGTTCTTTAGAAATACCTCAAACCTCGTCATTGTCTCACTTTTAATTTTATTTTCAGACGTGAATCCTTTTTAAATACATATAATATATTACATATTGTTCGCCATTCGCCAATTTAGAACTACTTGTGTTATTATTGAATTAAGTTACTAATTAATGTACTGTATCTGCAATTGACATGGTTCTGCGTTAGTTGTATTATTATTATTCACAGCCAATTGTCGTCACCGTGGTCTCTTTAATCAGACAATCAACAGTGATGTACAATATAGTCATGGGTCTGTTTGTATTATAAATACTGCCAGATTCGATTAAATGACATCACGTGCAGAACCTATATATTTACAATTACAATATATTAAATTCATACTGTTTCGCTCCCGCAAATCGCACAGTTTCGTGTGTATGTGATAACTATATAAAAATGGGGATAAATCAAATTATATCGAACTATATAAGTAAACCAGATAGGCCTACGAAATTTCGTCAAATTACAGATTTATTGCATCACGTTGCCACGTTTATTTATGCGTGCAATATAGCCTGAATAATAATCCTCAAGTTACCAGGGACCTATTCTAGTCTGAAGAAAAGAAGGGAGGAGGGGTTCTTTTGATGAATATGGAACCATCATGTCCGCAAAATATGCAGTAATCTCATTGCAAGCGAAGCCCGTGGTGTGTACCAACGCCACAGGCGTTCCCCGCCTGACGTGGGGTGGTAGATAGGTGGATATACAGGGACATACCAAATGCTACTGTAACGTTACTACAATACTACTGCTAATTGGGAATATGTCTAGGCCATACTGTCGGGCATATCGGCCCCTCGCCGGGGAACCCAAAGTGGCGCTGCACTTGGTATGGTTAAATACTGTTGTAACTTTTAATCCATCGGTGATGATTGACGACTGTCTGTTTATAACTATGAATTATAAAAACTAGCGGAAAACTACACTGTGTGTTTTAATTATGTACACCGTGTAGAATCGGACTATACGCGAAGATGATAAGCTGATGTTGATGATGGTAATTCTCCTCAACGTGAACTCAAATCCTCAAAAACGGGTCCTTAGTATCGAATTTAAGACCGGTCTTAAATGAATTTCGGCCAATCACAACGCATGATTTGGAACACGTGATAATCTGAGGTTTATGAATATGGGATATTATAATTTGACCATGTTAAATGATCATAACAAAAAATAGTATTAGTTAGTTATCCATTTTAATTATAAAAAAGTGGTTATCCTGCTCATTGGAGTTTCTGACACTACTTGCACATTAATTGACCATGTATATATAACTAATGATATGCTAATTAATGATGTTGATGTTCCTAATCACTCGTATAAGCTACCACTTCCCATGGGTATTTACTTGGAATTTCAAACGTAAAATCGGGGTCAATACCGGGTCAATACAAACAGTCATGATGTTTTGACTTATCGTGCCTTTACAAAAAAATAATTATACTGAATTCATACTTGATCTACATCAATGTAATTTGCATATTTTTATGTCTACAACAATGCAAATGAAGCGCTATTTCGTTTCAATAATATCATTATATCTACTATCGACAACCATTCTCGATTGAGGAAAACAAATATTAAAAGAACATAACAACCTCTTTAGAAATTAGGAAATTCGGAACTTGAACTTCAATTTGAAATCGGGATGATGTCAGAAATAAACAGTGAAGACATATTATATCGATATTGGGGCATGAATAATACATTGTTCACACAGACGAACCAAGGTTATTTTAAAGATGAGATATCATACATGTTTAATGCTGATGATGAGTTCTTGGATTGTGATTTGCTCTCGTATTTAGGCTGCTCACTCTTTTCACTGTTTTGAACTGCATGTAATTACTTGACATATTTTATTTTGTAACATTTATTTTGCTTTTATTTTATGAACTTTTATTTTGTTGAAACCTAGACTAGCCTATAGCTCTAGCCTAACTTAGCATAACATTAACATCCCACATGATAGACCCAGTGGGGTGCTACTTTGTATAGCATTAATATTTTAGCTGATATAAGCCTATCCACCAAGCATATGCATACACTACTTCATTACTGCCTTTGATTATTTGACTTGATAGTAACCGGTTGTTACAATGGTACTGCTATCTGTACTATACTGACCATTTGTCCATCATGGATATTCCTGATAACTTCATACGTTACACAAGATCATGTTCTACTTTTAGCTCTTCCCATGATGTGCATATTAGTGCAGAGGCTAGCAGTACATGACTACTATGTAATAAATGTTCTACAGCATAGTGTCCAACGTGATCACTGCAACATGTGGATGTGCCAAATTTGCGCAGATGTATTTCAGATTATTGTAATAATTGAGACATACTACCGCAGACAAGGGAACTACATCAACAAAGCAAATTACCCCAGCTAAGCCAGCTACTAACATTCGTACTATGTGTTCCTGAAAATCATTCCCCTTGACTACTTCAAACAGATATTACAGGTTACAAATGGAATACACTTTATATTTGGATCAATATTGACTATATAAAGACAATCATACCGCTGCAAATAATCACTTGAATAAGCTTAAAGTACTCTACACAAATGCAGACTCACTTTCAACCGAAATGCCTGAACTTGAACTGTTTTGTGACACGAATACTATTGAGATCGCAATGATGACGGGAGTCAAGCCCAACAATCGTACTGATCCATTGGTAATGGATAACATAGCTCTTAAATATTAAACTCTATATACCTTGAGATTTATAGGGATAGGGGAATTGCGATTTCCATTGCCGATTATATTTATAAGCTTGTGTCCATTGTGTACTGGAACTACACTCACGTGGAAGGTATCAATACTTTCCTTGTACCTGAATGGTAATTATAAACTTACTAGTTGGTGCACCCTTCTAATTCCAATTATTCCCATATTGAACTTGCCAATAAAATCAATATCTTAGTCTCATCCAGCATCACTATTTACTTATTGATGGATCTTTAAATTACCCTAGCATTAACTGGACAAACTGTTCTAACACTAATGGTCACAATCATTGCAGTCAGTTATTTCTTGATAAATTGCATGACTCCTTTTTATTCTAGCATGTTGAGTAACCTACTACATATCGTAGTGGGTAGCCTTTCAACGTCCTGGATTCAATTATCACTAACGAGGAAGGTATGCTTCACGATTTAGAGCACTTACCATGTATTGGTCTCAGTGACCACGATTGTCTCCTTTTTTACTTGCATCTTTATGTATCCGTGGACAATTTAAGACCTTCCAAGTTATAATATCATAATCGTGATTATGGAGCGGTTAATCAATTCTAGAATTATTTTGAATGGAAAGGCGAGATGGGTCTTTTGAATATATAAGATACACTATGCTTGTTTATATGAACGCTGAATCAAACTATAAAGGAGCATATTCCCCTAACATTGACGTCTTCGAATAGACGTAAGAAAAACATTTGTCGTCGTATTAATGACCATATGAACTACGTTCGGGCAGTGAGAGAAAATATGAACTTGCAATCCTTGTCAAAAGTCTCTGCCGGAACTATGAGAGAGATCTTGCAATTATAGTCAATCCATTAACAGAGATTGTATTGTGGACTACTGTATGAAAAACGAATTATTTTGTGAAAACTGGACGAATAATCTGGACAATGGAAACCCTATTGATGTTGTTTACTATATTTCAAGACGGTCTTTGATAATATCCCGCCCGCCCGTTTGATCTCCAAACTTAAGGTTTATGGACTAGGTGACAATTTTATTAATTGGCTTAGAAGTTTATTTGCAAAGAGTACACCGCGTGTAATTGTCAATGGAGCTAGTTCACATTGGACTGAAGTAAAGAGTGGAGTTCCACCTGGCAGTGTGTTAGGCCATACTCTCTTTGTTCTGTTCATTAATGACCGCACATGTACTATCAATAGTTATATACATATTGTCGCTGACGATACCAAAGTGTTCATAGCAATCCGTAGCATCTCGGATCATAATAATAATCAAGATGATTTCGACATTCCCCACAACTTGTATATTAAATGGTAACTTCACTTCAATTAAAAAAATGAAAAGTTTTTCACATAGGATTCAACAATCCCAATATTGACTATACAATGAATATTAAAATTATCGACACTTGTACGTATGAAAAGGATTTGGGTGTAACCATCGAGAGTAAACTTAAATTTGACCAGCATGTTTCGGATGCAGTGAAGAAAGACAACAGTATTCTGAGATTGATTCGACACACATTTCACAGCTTAGATTTAGAAACCATTCCCTCTTCTACAAGACATTGGTGATACCTCACTTGGAATATTCTAACTGCATATGGTATCCAATATACAGAGATGATTAAATTAAAATTGAAAAGGGCCAGAAGAGAGATACTAAACTCATATCTATTATATCACAGCTGTCTTATACAAGGAGCGATTTATCACCAAATTATGCCAACATTATTATTACTGATTTGAAAAATCTCCGAGATCAAGTTATTACCTCATGTTTCCTCAATACTTTCAAATCTCTCAATTGGACAGTTATTGGATAAATGAGCAATTTCATCATCCTCGTTACTATTAACTTGTGTTGAGCACCGTTTTTGACAGTTCCTACCTTTATAAATTTAACTTGTCAAGACCGACCTATTCTACAGATGATGTTCGTATCATTGCAGGTACTACGTTAGAAAGGTATAAAGGTATTAAATTAGCGGTTATGTTAAAGCCACATGGCAAATGTTACGCAGTATTCAATCTGCTGAAACATCACCTGTGTCTAAATATAATTTAATTCATGCTAATGGTAATGACATATCTAGCAATTCAGATATTGCAAATGCATTTAATAATCATTTTACAACAATTTCTAAAAAGTATAATGTTCCACAACGAAGTCAGCTGCAATACCAAAGCTTAAATTTACTCAATAATTACATTAAATCAAAGGATTGTAATGACATTTACTTTGATATACAACTGATTACAAATGGATTTGTTATTAAGTATATAGTACTTATGTTATTGCACCAAGTTCTACACAAATCATAAATACCAGCATTAAGATGCATGTTTCCTCCGACAAGTGGAAAGTTGCAAAAGTTATACCTATTTTAAATACTGGTTCGAATCTTGATATAAATAATTATAGATATATCTCGGTACTTTCATTTTTTTCAAAATTATTAGAAAAGCATGCACATGTATCCTTATATTCTTTTCTTGAGAAAATTTAGTTATTGACAGCTCATCAGACTAGTCTGGTTTCAGACATAAACACAAATGAAAAATCGCTTTAATCAAATTAATGTTATTGATCACTGCATGGCTACATAATATTGACGAAAGTAATGTGAATGGCTCCATCTTTCTTGACATATGGAAGGCATTTAACCTGGTCCACCCTGATATCTTACTAAAATAATATATCGTTGCTCGGTCTATTTTTAGAATGGTTTAAATCGTATATATTAGGCCGTCAACAAAACACATTAACAATGCTGTATACTCTAGAATGCATGTTACTAGTGGAGTACCACAAGGATCAATCTTATATCCGTTGATATCTAGTATATACATTAACGATTTCGATCTCTTGTATATCATATAATTGAGCTACTCGTGTGTACACCGATGACACCACCTTTGATGTTAATGGAAAAACATTAAATAGTTTATCTGCAAACAAATAAATGAAGACGCTAGCAACATTGCGCGATGGTGCAATAATAATAAGATGACAACCAACTCTGATAAGACTAAGACTATGTTAACTTATTCAAAACGTAGATACAATAGTCATCATCAAGTATGAAATGTATACACAAACATAAAATTATTAAACAACTATATCGTTGAAAAAATAGTAGGTGTTTATACTGATTCACACCTAACGTAGCAGTAACAAATTAACAATATTTGCAATACTGTTAAAAAGAGGTAATGGTTGATATGGGCTATTTTTTAATCCAAATATATCAGGATTCGACAAGGCTCACCCTTATTTTTTGGGTATAATAAAATTAATACCCATTGTGAAGAATACAATTTGTTGTTATAGTGTGGTTGATATGGTAAACAGCTGGAGCCTCTGATTGGCTGAACAGCATTAAGGATGGAACTCGATATATAATTACCATCAGTTAAGATCTTCGGGAAAGTGATACATGAGAAAATTACCAACAAAATCTTTAAGACGTATTTTTAATTGGTGACTATGGTCACCCAATTAGGGTATTTGCTTTGCCAGTGCAAAAAGTAACATCGATATTGACAAAAATGTTCACGATTCTATTAAGACTGACATGTAGAATAATTCCAGAAAATTTCACGTTGATAGCACCGTTCATTGTTGCATTCAAAGTTGGTAGTGCATTTTCAAAAATTATGTGAAGACAATTGCTATCATTTCTATTTAAATCACGTTGAAGTTGTCCAAATTGTGTTTAATAAAGGAAGTTTATGCCCTACCATGACTTTTAAAATATTAATTCACCCTTATATAACTGGGAGAGACTGCCTGCAATTATATCCATACCTACAACATAGAGCCTAGGCTAGTAGCCTAACTAACAATAGTAACACACTAGCTTAGGCTACATTTTTAGACTGGATCAAACATTTTATTCACATTGTGTTCTGAAGTTATTATAAGTCAATCCGTGATTAATTATTTACACACTTTATAGTTAATAGCATATTGCAATAGCACAGTTGATCATTTGATACAACGAAATGCATGGTATGAGGTGGCCTAACCATAACTTTGATTATCCTTCGTGTATACTTTTCTTGTTATTTTGTATTCGTTTTCACTTACTAGTTTCATTTATTTTTTAACTATCATTTAGGAATTCAGTTATTTCCATGTTTAGTATGTTACAAAAATCTAAGTAGTAATTTGAATTGTTTTCTGGTGCTTTGAGTGGGGGTTTCTAAAAACCAACTTCCGGTTTTAATGATTCACTTCCACAAGGGGATATAGCAAGGAAGGGGGATATAGCGATGATGTTACCGGGCGGATGCAAATTGTTTCATGCAGGGGGAAGAGTAATGGAGTGGGTATTATAGTTCCAATAGGGAAGGGTAAGAAAGTGGTGAGAGTGAACAGATGGGAAAAGAAAATTATTCTGATGTGGGTTATATTTAGTAATCAACTGGTGTGTATTATGTTTATATATATTCTCCAAACAGGGAGGGTAGAAGCCAATAAAATTGTCTTTAGAGGTGCGCTGAAGAGTCTGCTGGGTCGGGTTGAGCAGGGTACGATGTTGCGCATAGCGGGGGACATTAATATCCATGTTGGAGTCAGAAGGGTTGGTGAAGAGGAATGTGTAGGAAATTTTAGATAGAGTACGAGGAACATGGATGATAGCGAGTTGGCGAAGCTTTGCCGACGCTTATGGTATGGCAGT
This sequence comes from Scotoplanes globosa, assembly GCA_027575025.1. Lineage (NCBI taxonomy): Eukaryota > Metazoa > Echinodermata > Holothuroidea > Elasipodida > Elpidiidae > Scotoplanes > Scotoplanes globosa. The sequence goes on along the minus strand of JAODAI010475174.1, from coordinate 2,430 downwards.
GGCCGGTTCTTTCTTCAAAAAGAGAGCCAGTCTCAAAATCTCGTATACGAGTGGTTGCACAAAACGGAGGTATATTTGCTAGTAGTTAGGATGGGGCAATTGTGGAGAGTTAAAGACTGTAATATTTTAGCAGGAGAGCGTGTTACCACGCAGCAAAAACCTATCATGTTTGTATTGCGGCTACATAATCGTAGTGTAGTGTGGGAAGTGGGCCAAAAACTTAAATGACGGTTATGTAAGGGGCAGATGTCAAAAGTGTATAATGATAGGGTGGCGCAGAGTTTTGCGGAGCTACATGAGTGTGGTAGAAGAAGAGTGGACACTATTTAAGGTTCCTTTTGTGGATGGGGCAGATAAACTTTGTGGAAGAAAAGCCAAATGTGGTGGACGAAGAATGTAGAGAGGGTAGTGGGTGAGAAGATGGAGGTCTGAAAGGAATTAGAAGAGGTCAGGGATAGTGGGATTCAGCCGGAGTTAGCCTTAGGTCACCTTTATTGGCAGAAAACGAAGGCAACTAGGAGGATCGTAGAAAAGGCATTTATAAGCAGCTGGATGATGGTGGGGGAGGAAACTTATCTTTAAGATGGCACGGGACAGGAAGGAAGAGGGCGTATAATTATGTTAGGAGAGGTAGAGTGGTTAAGGATCCGGATGGAATGTTAGTCGTGGACAAGGATGACATTATTATGGTATGGCAGAACTACTTGAGAGAGCTGTATAATCAGGAATTAGGCGCTGATCTGGATTTACCCAGCGCAGTGAGGGGTAAGATTGAGGTCGTCGAGATTTCGGACTTTGAAGTGAATTGGACTCAGAGACGGATGAAAGGGATAAAGTTGGTGATTTGGACGAAAGTGGTTAAGGAGACTGTTCCATATGTGTTTGAGGAATGGCGGACTGGCTGGATTGTGCCTTATGTGGAAGCAAAAGGTGATGTCCATAACCCAGAAAAGTATCGGGTGTCACAGGGTTGGGACAGGTTTTCAGCTTTTGGAAAGGATTTTAGATAGAAGAAGTAGGGCTAGAGTTGAGACGGAGATCGGGAAGGAACAGTAGGGCTTTCCTATGAGAAGGGGGATGAGTTATGGGCTGTTCTCACTTAGGCATCTGGTGGAAAATAAATTGGAAGTGAAAAGGAGTATGGCATTGGGTTTTGTTGATTTGGAGAAGGGCTATGATACGATTCCTAGGGAATTAGTTGTGTCTATGTTAACGTGGATGGGTGTTGCGAAATTAGAAGTTTGGATGGTGGAGCGCCTTTTTAGAGGTACACGGGGTAGGTTTGTGGTTGGTTCGGTGATGTCAGAATAGTTTGGGCTTAATGTTAGGCTTAGACAGGGTAGTTCCCTCAGTCCACTTCTCTTCAGTATGGTAATGGAAGGGATTAGCAGGAAAGTCAGTACAAAGAATATACTGAAAAAACTATTATATGCTGACGACCTAGCAGTAGTTATGGATAGTAAGCAGAAGTTACGGGATGTGCAGGTAGAATGGAAAGGTTTATTTGAGAGGCAGGGGTTGCTTATGAGCCTGGATAAGACAGAGGTATTATATGTGGGTATACAATGACAGGAATTGGAAATAGCCCTTACAGACAAAGTTACTAATTAGAGGGATAGTTTTGCCGGGAATGATTTTGGTGGATGAGCGATCTGATGGGGGAGGTGCGTAAAAGGATTCATTCGGGGACTCTGGCATGGAGAAATCTAGAGGGGCTATATCAGATAGCCAGATTTCTAAGAAATTAAAAGGGAATGTATTCGGTACATGTGTTATCATTGATCAGGGGCTCAACAACAGCGACTCCAAATTTGCGAAAATAATTGGATGATGAAGATTGCGGGGTTTATGCGGGTGGGTGATAGTAGGTAGTATATATTCGGGAAGAGATTGGATGAATACGAGCCTTATATAGAGGGTAATAAGGAGGCGCATGGGTTGGGCAGGACATGTAGAGCGTATGGATAAAGGACAACTCCCGAAAATGGTGATGTCACATGTGGAGGTCAGTAGAAGGAGTATACCTCGTTTGAGATGGAAGCACTAAGTGAAGAATAATTTTAGTAGGGCTGGTGGAAATGGAGATTGGATGGATAGATAGGTATGGATAGAGTGAGTTGGAGAGCTTTGGTGAATGATGCGGTTGTCAGTTAGTATTTTCTACCTGATCCTTCTTTAATGATTCATGACATAGAGAGAAAGATAAAATAATAGCGTAAATTAATATAATATATTAATAATAACGTAAATCAATTAATGTATTAGACAATTCATGTTAAGCATTATATTGTTTTAGTTATTTAACAACAATTTCCGACAATGAACACAAAATCAATCAATTTACAACTATAGGTATTACAGCACATATGTGTTAAATACTTTTTGTATAAACATATGCAACACTTGCACATTTTTAAAAAAACATACCAT
>JAODAI010475173.1:0-21016 GCA_027575025.1 Scotoplanes globosa | reverse complement strand
GTGATTGCTCTCGGATGAAAAACCCACACTACTAGGCCCGACCCGGGATTTGAACCCTGGATCTCCCAGTTGCTGAGGTTCATAGCTTCTAGAGCTACCAACCTTATCCGCTCGGCCACATCACTGGTGTAGCTACATTATAGTAGTGATATTGATAAATTGTTGTGAAGGAAGTATTTTGTAACAATAAACCAGCAAAGTGCATGGTGATTCTTTATCTTATTGGGAGATTTGTCTGTAGGCCTTCATTGTAAAATAGCGTACTAGCATCTAGCCTATCAGTATGAAGACCCGGTCACTCAATAATATGCAAGGTATCTTCGTCGAAATCAACAGACCCGCAGAGCATCCCTGTACCAAATATCAACTCAATCCGACATACGGTTATTGAGATATCGGGTTCACAAGCCATTTCTTGAGATTTTCGCAATAAGCCCTATCCACTCATTAATATGCTAGGTATCATCGTTAAAATCAATGGGCTTTCTAACTAGCCCGCATGGCATCCGTCTACTAAATATCAACTTAATCCGGCCTACTGTTACTGAGACATTATGTTCACATGTCATTTCTTGATAGTATTGCAAAAAGCCCCGCCCACTCATTAATATGCGAGGTAACACCATCAAAATCAATAGGCTTCCTAACCGACATGAAGGACATCCGTGTACCAAATATCAACTCAATCCGACCTACGGTTATTGAGATATACTGTGTTCACAAGCCATTTCTTGAGATGTTTGCAATATGCCACGCCCACTAATTAATATGCATGTGACCATCGCCGAAAACAGATGCTTCTTGCGTGGACCATAGGGTATAATTTTTCACAAATCTCAACAAAAATGCGAGGGATTTGCCTGTGCATTGTAAAATAGCCTTGCCTGTAGCCTATCAATATTTTACGAAAAAAAGCCCCGCCTAGTCATTAATATGCGGATATCATCGTCAAAATCAAAAGACTTCCTAACCGACCCAAATAGCAGCCGTGTACCAAATATCAACTCAATCCGACTTACGGTTATTGATATACCGTGTTTACAAGACATATATTGGCATTTTCACAATATTTTACGAAAAAAGCCTCGCCCACTCAGTAATATTCGAGGTATCATCGTCAAAACCAATAGGCTTTCCTAACCGAACCATGGAGCAGCCCTGTACCAATTATCAACTCAATCCGACTTACGGTTATTGAGATACTGTGTTTACGAGCCATTTCTTGCGATTTTCGCAATAGGCACCGCCCACTAATTAATATGCGAGATATCATCATCAAAAACAATAGGCTTCTTAACCGCCCAATAGAACAGCCCTATACCGAATATCAACTAAATCGGACTAATTGTTATTGAGTCATAGTGTTTACGAGCTAGGCGTTACACACATACACATACCCACACACACACACACGCCGGGGTGACCGCATAGATTTCTTGTTGAAACAAGAAATCAAAAACGTTGTTAATGGGCACTAGAGTGATCCATGCTTTCAAGCTCGAATGTACATTATAGAATAACACATGCAAACAAAAGGTAGATATGGGCTTAATTTTGAATCCAAATATATCAGGATTATACATGGTTCACCCGCAGTTTTATTTGTATCATACAATATACATTGTGAATAATACAAACAACAAATGTGGTTGCTATGCTAATAATATGGGACCTCTGATTGGCTAAGCAAAACAACATTGCGCATGGAAGTCGAGAACAAATTAACCTACATTTACCATATATAGTTAAATGATACATGATAACATTCCGCACAAATCTATGAAGCCGGATTTGTTAAATGGTTGATATGGTAATCTAGGTTTCTTATCGCCAAAAGTAACGTTGATATTGAAAAAAAAGTATTTCATTGTTAAGATCTATTTGAAACTAGTATCTCTCTCTCTACCTCATGAATCCCTAAAAAGGGGTGATGAAGAAAATAATAACTGACGGCCACATCATTGACCAAATCCATCCTTCTGTAGCCATGACCCTCCAATCATCATCACCTTCCGACCTCCTAAAATCCCTCTTTACATAGTCCTTCCATCTCAGATGAGGTCTCCTCCTCCCCCCCCCAAAAAAAAATGTTGTATATAAGTATATAGCACAATTATATTGGACACTTTATATTTATACAAAAAAAGCTTACCATGTTGTATATAAAGCTGAATATTTCCAATAGACAGCTTGTATACATAGTAAATTGTATTATAGTATAACAATTTGTACTTTATATGGATTTATTATCACTAATTATTCATGGATTTTGGGGTAACTTCTACAGAATCGAATGCACATTGTCTGGCAACTGTTTACATGAGTCCACCTAATTTATATGTTTTCGCTTAAGCTGCTGTTAACGGTAGCATATGACTTTGTGGACATTTTATTTTGATTTATAATTATACTGCGCATGTTGATATACCTAATAATGCAAACAAGCTAAATATTTATAGGAGAACCACCAACTAGAGCAAAATAGATTATAAACATAGTGTATAAGTTGTGCTGCTTTTAAACATCCGGCGTAATATATATTTAATTGACTATATAATCAAGTGTATACAACCTACATCATTAATTTAGGCCACTGTACTGTACGCAAATAATGAGCGCGTAGAGTGAATGTAGTAATGGTGAATGATGTAACACGTGATATCACAATATTATATTTCCGGAATCACTGAAGTGTTAGTTTAACATATATATTTCAGAATACGTCTGAAAGTTTTTTAATTTACCGGCGTATTACAAAGGCAATGCTATTGTTATTAGTATTATAAAACATATCGTTTACTAGCCATACGTTTCCAAACGTTAAATGGATTCCAAAATATTCACTTTATTTCGGAATTGCTTAGTTATTATTTGTTGGTAAGTCTAAGTTGTATGTTCACCATTGTTATCGTTGCAAGCAATCTTGCACGGAAACAGTATGTCTTAGTTAAACAATAACCTGTTTACATATATAATGTGACGAAACTTATTCTTAATTTGTATACAATCAGCTATAGTGGGAGTGTGGATAACATAATCGATTCCAAAGTAGGAAAGTTAACTTACCCACAGACACCAAATTGCCGGCTGGCGCACTAGATTATAGAGTACTTCGACCTCTCCAATATGCAGATAGCACGGCCTCTTTCTCTGTCAATGCACCATCAGCATATCCACAACTAATTTCACCTAACGAGTGTCCGACAAAACCACTCGGTTTTATTTTGAGATCGTACAAGACGTTCACTAAGGCCACCTGTGAATATATAAACATATATATAGATGTATTCTCTGGAAATGTACACGTATTACCTATGTAATCAATGGGACATATATATATATTATTTTTCAACATTTCATGTCAGGGTAACTTATTTAGCCATTGGCTAATCTTCCAGAAGGCTATGTGACGCAACGCACGGACAAGGGGACATATGGGAAAACCGGAGTGCCCGGAGTAACACCTCTAGTTGTAGACATGAACATCCCATTTGCACGTCCGACCGGGAATCGAGCCCCGGTCGCAGTGGTTCAAGAGCGTAGCGCTTACCACTACGCCACAGCATACTCCTTATATATATACCAAGGCATGCATATACTATACTAAAATCGATTTGGTCCACACAGATCATATTAACTTAAATCAATGTATACACTTATGTTGTACTGTGCTACGATGTATGATTATAATATGTATACTCCATCGAATCACAATCAACCCGGCAACAAACATTGTCGGTAGAATCAGCCCTGCATTTGTATTGAAAGTAGACTTGCTGAAACAATACTGATGTACATATCTCTACAGGCTACAGTGGTACATATGTTAGCGGGTGGTTATATATTATAATGTGTAAACACAACATCTTACATTTTCTCGAAATAACACAGTGAGCATACCATTAATTGTTGATAGCATATCATTGATATAATTGAGTTGTTAATTGATAATATTATCAACTAAAAGTAAGTTGGTATAATGTGTTAATATTAGTAACACATACTAGTATTACACGGTGTAGCATATAACTAAACGTTGCTGTATATAATCGGATTGGCGCTACTAAACTTGATGGCATAACTACTCGAGTGGCCATCAAGATATATAAATTAATTGTCATCCTTGCCGAATAGACTATGATAACACATGACCATACGAATGGGTAGTTTTCGACCTGCAACTAGCTTGTATACGTTACTGTGTTGTAACGTGTTATGCTTCGGAGCTTTGAACCTAATTTGACATAAATGGTTTCGGCATGGTTGCCCCTGGGATATGCACATCATTTTTATCTACGCAATTACATAATATTGGAAAGCCTTTTCGGAATACATAAACGAACACATTTGCGGAATGGTTATCTTATTGTTATGCGGCAAAGTGCATAATATATGAAAGAATATAATATATGCAACAAAGGACACATGTTTCATAAGGTCATCTAGAACCTCCGTTGACCTTCCAAATATGGCGTCTTTTAACAAAAAATACATGTCAAAACCGTTTCCTTTCAGTAGATGTCTCGTTCAATGAGGACATATACAGCATCCACATATACAAATACATAAGGCCCATTCAGTAATACTTACGCGTACAATTTAATAATATGAGCCCTAGTACCATAATAATTTCGAATATATGAATAAGATCACCACGTTCAGAAGGAATTGAAGTAGATATGAAAGAACTGTGTTGAGTTACATTTTAATAGGACGAGTGGTGGGTATGGTACTTAAAGGGCCGTGGTTATTTGTAAGTGAAGTAATTGGAACGTCCGGGCGATTGTATTATATAGAGTGGCGGAGAGTTAATGGTTAATTATGATCGCAAAGGTCTTCTAGTCACCCAAGGACTCTGATGTAACAGTGAAACCTGAATTGTATATATCATCACCTCGAAAACTTAGCAAGATATGTTCAAGATATATGTTCAATTAAAGTACAATTTCAAATTTGGTAAAACGTAAATTGTGCTCAGTACTAATTTCATCCCTCTAGTGTACCAAACATAACTATATGACGTTTCAAAGTCGTCAAATCTGCTAAATGTCACTTTTCTTGACTTTCTCGTGCGAAATAGGGCTCCGTTGACCATTAATTAAAAAATCAATCTCTCGACGACGACCTGGAATATCATGCTAAACTATTAAACAGTAGAATATTTTGACAAAGATTCAAGAAAATCGGAGACGCGAGTCACGTGACTTTGAAAATGTTTCTGAAAACTGGTTGATTTGACACGGAATGACCCTAGTGGTCACCTTACGGTTGTTTGCCCCTTGTTCGGCCCTCTTCCAGAAATTACTCTATAATATAGGCATACATAATACACAAATTTGCTAGGCCATCTTCCGGTTGCTTGTCCTTGTTTAATAATTTGTTATTAATACCTTTAATATTGCCAAAACAGGTAGGTAGGAATGATGACTTTAAATGGTGTTAAGTGTATTTTTGTCACTTTTGCATACAGATTGCAAAGCACAAAACGTAACATGCGTAGGTCGGAGGGAAAAGTTAGATTAATATGATCACGGCACCACAGTAATATTCTTTGCAGGTAGATATGGATTGAGTGATTTGTGCTGAATGGATCATTGGTACCATACATTTTGAAATTACCTTAGGAATTAATGAATTATAAAGTTTACAGGCCCTCCTTTTTAAGAACAAGGTCATATAGAACCACACAAGGACTTTGATATACCAGTTAGAGGGCACTGGATTGTAAATGTCATCACCCCGGACTCATACCTGTAACCTTGCGATTACCAGTCCAATGCTCTACCTACTGAGCTATCCAGTCAGATATCATGCGTATAAATAATATTTTTATTACGTACATAACCTTCTCCCTCGGAGTCCTTCTGAGACGGGAACTCTTCTATTAGCGATTTGGCCATCGCCACTTTCTCCAGGGTAGTTGGCCTGGTGATAGAAAAATAGATACAAAACAAATCTTTATCATATTCAGAAGTTTCAAAAGTCATTCCTCTTTGACTTGTACTTGTTTTCACTCTGAGGTTGTAATGACTCGAACCAATGACTCGACTCCGACTGATGTACGATTTTTGTACGATTTTTGCAACTCAAGTCCGTAATGTGTAATGCATAAAATTACCTCACTTGACTAGAGACTCAATAATTTACATCAGTGCCCTCGTTATGGAACAATATCATATAGACCCATCCCATAGCATTGTAATGTATTAAAGGTATTCTCCAGGATGGAGATAATGTTAGCTGATATCAGTGTAGGTCCTAAAGGATTTTAAGGTGGTTGTCCAAAGGACAACCAACTTAAAAAATATGGTAGTCCTCCACATAACCAAGTAGTCCTTACAATTATCGCACACATTTTAAGAACTTAAAAAAAATAGGCATAGGCTAAAAATATATATGCTACAGTGTGTCAGTGCATGTCTAGAAATGGATCGTAAAGACCCGTGTTTTCGGGTACCCGTTTTTAAATGCCTCCGGGTATCCGCTTTCCCGAAAATCATGAGAAAAAAAAACTAAAAAAGAAACCCAGAAAAAATATTTAAAAAAACATTTTTTTTCGGATTTTCAGATTATTTTGTACAGTCGTCCGGAGGACAACCTGTTCCATACCATTAGGTACTCCTCACTGAATTATGGTCGTATCGGACAACCGCTAAGGACCTTCACTGGATATTACACAGAAGAAATGTTTGTACAATATATACTAAAGAAACTTTAATTACGGACATTCCATTGTCAAGTTATGAACGTTTGAAGTTAACGATTACACAAGTGCTGAAAGTGCTCTCTTGTTCACGTCTATAATGACATCACAACAGATCGACAAGAAGTTGTATACAACATGTTATATGCTTGTTGATACATTATCTCAAAAAGTTAAAGTCCGACAAAGTTCAAACTTGGCATGAATGTTGACCTTGGTGAATACAATATCTGTGTTGTTTTTAGCCGTGAGGTCAGAGGTCATTTGAGGTCAATGGAGATCAAATGCTAAGATGTTGACGTATGCCTTGTAAACACGGTATATCAAAATGTTAACATTTGAAAAAGTTTATACTCCGTATGTATTGAGTTGACCTCTATGCAAACATTCGTCATTCGTATGACTGTTATTCAATTATGATAACTTTTTGATATACCGCGTTTACAAGGCATTCATCATCATACTTCCTGCCTAAAACCTAAAGTCCAATGTAATACATACAATAATAATAATATAAGTGCCTTAGATCTGAACAGCAACTTGACAATATTCCCCATAGCCATTGGCGATCTCGTCTTAGTCACACATTCGTGCATCGATAATAATGTATGCGGATGACATATTAACACCTCCGCCGGTTTCCAAATACACCTCTAGGGTAAATTGCAGCAGTCAAGATAAAGTGTATTTCCCCGATGACACACCCCAAGATAACCACAAGCAGGGCTCGAAATAAGAACATAAAAGGGTACTTAGGGCAAAATGTCCGGTTCAGCAGCGCATCATGGTTTACGCAGAAAAAGGCTCCGTGTAACATAGCAATTCAATAGGAAATTTTGCCTTCGGTGTATGGCATTTTGGAAGGGCATCAAGACCAAGTGAAGGGGCACGGATGCCATGGCCTCTGGTTCCTCCGGTTAGTTCGAGCCCTGCACAAGCAGCGCTAGGATTCAAAATTTAGAACCTGTGACCTCACAGTTACAGGTACTTGCCCTAAACCACCTGGCTGTCTATATCGATACTTATTTGTGTACCCAATGCACTGCGGCTAACCGGTCAGACAAGGGGTTCCATTGTCGAATGATAACCGGGATACTGTACCGTTATCTATTCATTTAATTATTTTCAATCATAAACTGTATAGGTTTAGCCTAAAGAAGAAGTTACTTGCACACATTTGCAGGATTATGTCAAGCATGAATTCTTAAAGACCATCTATAGGAATGACTACAATGAATGAATGATCAAGTTAACTGGCCCTCTTTTAACAACAAGGTCATATAGAGCCACCCAAGGACTTTGATATTAGAGGCACTATACTTTAGATATCGTCACCCCAAATTCGAACCAGTAACCTTGCCATTACCAGTCCAATGTTCTACCCACTGAGCCAACTGGTCATGGTAATATATTGATGATGATAATTTTGCATAAATTATTTTGATTTACTAATACCCTTAATGCACCAAATAGGACCTCTGTACCACCGACTGAACTATACACATTAAAGTAATTTTGACCAATCAATCAACGCTGGAAACGGAAAACTTTTGAAAATGGCGGTCAACTAATTATTTGTCAAAGTCACTGTAAAACACATCAATAGGGAGCTGCCCATTTACCGAACAATTTTCACAATTTCTCAGGATATGCAAAGTTGTTGGGTATGAAAGTTCAAATTGGTAGTCAAATGTTAAACCTTACTAACCAAGGATAACATTTAGTGCATATATTTTTCTTTTGTTTGGTTTTGAAACCATTAAATTTAGACAAAAACAGTAGCTAGATCCGAAGATCAATCCTTGTATCGCAAGGTGCAAAAGGCCTTTGGAATAAATTATACATGTATTTGCTTTTAAACATGTGATAATCAAGGGTTTCATAAACAAAATTACTGGTCACCATGAGCGGAGATAAGATGAGATACCAGTATTCTCGTCAGCTATTTACGAAGACGATTGTCCAGACTGCCATCGTCTAGACCGGCAATGATGCTATCCCCGCTTGGAGTCTTCTGAATGACTTCTCGAATATTCTATATAAAAATAAAGAACATACATACCGATGATCTGGCAGTAGTTATGGAGATTATTAAGTGGGAGTTACAAGAGGTTCTCAGTATGTGGTAGAATGGACAAAATATATGGAGTCCCGATTTATTTGACAGGCCTGCATGGGTTACGTATGACCCCGGTTTTGTCGGTGGATTTGTACCGAGAGGCGTTGGGTATAACCCTAGCAGGCATATGTATTATTAGCAGAGGGACATATTTACATATCTGGGAGAATGCCATCTGGAGATGGGCAGTCTGAAGGTGAGGTACTTTTAGTCAAGCTTGGAGAAATGAAGGGGTTTATGCCAGATAGGAATATTTCAAAGAAATTAAAAAAAGTAAAAAATATTTGGATGAGAAGGACAGCAGGGGTTCGCGAGTAGAGAGGATATTGGGATGACGAGGCTTACATATAGGGTAATACAGTTTAATTTAGGAGATGCACGAGGTGGGCTGGGCATGCAGAACATATGAATGGAGGGCGGCAGTTAGTTACTGTATTCTTCCTCACCCCTTGATATATTATTCATCAGGTAGAGATATTCACTTCAACAATAAAAAAACAGAGGTAACAGTGGTACAATAGGCTTAGCAAGCACATACACGTATGCATACAATCAAGGTTAGCAATGAACTTTATGGAGCAGTACTGTGACCCATATCAACTACCAGTTTCAAATTTGGGTAGCACATCTCTGGTAGTCCTGATGAAATCAACCGGTAAAATGTCGCTGCTATTTAATAGAGCACTGGATTTTAGAAGGATTTAATACAGTAGTTGTGAATTATGAATTAATGAGTGGTCAAGTTTACTAGCGCTCATTGCAACAAGGTCATATAGTACGTTGATGTACCAGTTAGATACGCTGGATTTTAGATGTCATCGAACATGTATGCTAGCCGGTCAGACTGGGGATGTATAGTTTTATGAAGAATATAACAAGAAACAGCATGGTGGTTTCTTGGGGGTGCCAGTCCGTATGGAGTCAATCCGTCAAAGGGTTCGGAAGATAGCGTGTTAACCAGACCATTTGTAATGATTGCACAATAAGCCACTCCCACTCATTAATATGCGAGTCATTATTCCAAGTATGAACCCAATCCGTCAAAAAGATCTTAAGATAGCGTGTTAATAAGCAATTCCACAACAGGCCATGCCCACTCAGTAATATGCGCGGCAGTAAGCTATGCCAAATCATTAACATGCGCGTCACCGACACCCAATTCAATAGGGCTCCTCACTGACCAATGAAGCATCACTATAACAGGTATCAACCCATTCCGTCCAACGGTTCTCGGATATAGCATGAGCTTCCTAATGAGCCAATTTTTATAAAATTGCACAATAAGCCACGCCCACTCATTAATATCCGTGTGACAGACGCCAATTCCAATAAGCTTCGTCACTGACGCATGGAGCATCACTATAGCAAATATCAACCCAATCCATAGAACGGTTCTCGAGCGAGCCATTTTTTGTTGTCCAATATTAAGCCAGGCCCACTAATTGATATGCGAGGTATCAACGTCAACATAATTAGGCTTCCTAGCGACCTACATACTACAAATAAACCCTATGTCGAATATCAATTCAATCCGACTAACCGTCCTCGATATAGCGTATTAACGAGCCAAGTGTCACACACATACATCCACGCACACATACGCCGGGGTGGCCGCATGGGTTCCTTGTTAAGACAAGAAACAAAAAACTTACAAGATGACTTTTGGATTTCTTTGATGGAGGTTGAACACAATCTTCTGAAGTCATATATGTATTACATTCAGAGTCACCCGCAGAAGACACACTTGGAGTTGAAGATTTAAGCACGGATAAGTCCACCACAATTTGGTTCTCCTCGAACTAAAAAAATAAATTTCAGACAATATTATATATATATTACTGTATACAGGTAATGTATTAATACACAATTTTTTGGAGTGTGTTCAGCAGCTCACTTTTGTAATCTTGATTTTAATAGTGCCGTCGGCGTCTACTTGATTTACACTCGATTATTGACCGAATTAGCCAGGCAACCAATTATTGTCAAATATAAACCGCAGCGATGTTCCTGCCATTGTAGAAAAATTGTTGGGTCTCGTCTTTTCGCAATGCCCTGTAAATCTATTAATGCATAATTATGGGTGGGTGTTATTGCCCGGCAATCAACTACTGACAAATATATGTGATGCTCATATTTAGCGTTGTGGATTCAATGATTACAATAAGGTATGATAAATCGGTGCATTGGCCAACAATTATATTCAGGCAATCTGATTTTCTTTCTGGATAACAACAGAGTTCAATGCTCTTCCGGCATGCATCAATGTCCATTCATAAACCTTGTTCTAAAAATTGACAAAATAGTGTATACATGTATGTAGTAACTTACAATGCCGGTCACAATCATCATTCGTGTATGTTAACTCACGGCTAAAAATAACCTGAAAGGCTGAAATGCATGGTCGCCACCGGCCAGTTAGTTGAAAATGATAGTGGCCCTGGCCAATTGTTAGTGGTCCTGCAAAAAACGGAGAAAAAATGCACGTAGCCTATTGCCTATAACTTATGGTGGATGACCGTGGATGACCACCTTACTACTAGTACTTACATACATGTACCCTGTCACTGGTGTCCTTTCTTGCTCGTCATTGTGAATTATCAGTATTATTAAGATAATTCCTTCCTCCGTGATCACGTCCTTGTTTGCTGGGTATACTGCTCCGGTGTCCCTGATCACTCTGCTCCTTGTAACTCTGGGGTCCTCTCAGGCTCCCTCCTCAGACGTGGGTATTTGTCTATATAGTGTTCAACTATCTCTATTAGAGTTTTAAGTCTGCTAGACGTTCCCTCCCGTCCTAACGTGAGTCGAGATTGTCCTTGCTGTTACTACTGCTGTATGTTACTGCTATAAGTGGGTGGAGATCAGGTGACGCGCTTAAAGTTTATCTTTGAGTAGTTGCGCTCTACCCCGGACACCGAAGTCCCAGTCACTTAGATATTTCTACACAATCTACATAAGGCTGGTAGTAGATCAGATATGAGTGCGTATGCTCGGCCTCAAGAGTCTGCCTGTGATTGGATGGGACGGTCACGGAACGGGGAAATAGTGACATCACCGGGTTACTGGAAGAACTTTTTTCTACAATGTAGGGCGAACCGGCCGTAATCCAGATTACAAGAGTGTGGTGTCTCATTCGGTATTATGTTAGATGGAGATTCCCCAGATTACATGTACTGTAGGTGAACACAGCTATTTTGGAAGCTCTACCTGTATGTAACATATTTCTGCATTCAGGATAAGAGCTATTTTACTACTCCATCCACTCCACCTTTCCGATGACTCGGCGAAGAGAACGACATAGTGGAAAGGCATCTATCAGGTTCTCGAATTAAACGACACCTTGTTGCACGGGGGCTACATTTGAAATTTATTGTGCAGAACTGCTTTATACAATAATAGTGGGTCATAAATTGGTTGATTTGGGAGGATCTCGAAGAAGCAAAGTGATGGAATATTGCTTATTGGGATACATCCGTTTTGCTGAAGCGGCTTGATAGAACATACACCATCGTGTTCTGTAATCCAGCTGCAGTAGACCTGTGAGAGCGCATTAAGGCCACGATGATTCTCGTTGATATGTAGTCCGCACTTCTCACCGCAGTCCGTTTTGATTTAGTTTACAATATTTAACGGATACCTTTTTTATAGTTGAACAACTGTCTAGAGAGAGTATGACAATAATTTATACTGGCTGTTCATACTGTTGTATGCCAACTGTATACATGTACAATTTATAGCTTGTACCGTGGAGTTATATAGCACTTTCCATCTTGAGAATATGATCTGCTCACATGCAAGTGCCTAACATCAAGAAGATCTTTCAGTGGAAGCACTGTTATTGTTGTAGGCTTTACTGGCTGGACTTAATATGAATGCATGTGACGTTCAACTCCTATTGTATCCCAGTTTTCAATGACGGATGTGATAACTTGATGTTCGTCCACAAGAATATGAATGATTCGACCGAAGAGTGGGCTTAAATCTTCATATTTGTCCACAATAACCATCATGCCAGGCCTATACAGTATTCCATACAACTTGCACCAATTTGCAACAAAAATGTCATCGAACACAGGCAGCCCTCCTAATGCAAGTGATATCTCATCAGAATGTTCCAATTATTCCAGGACAACAACAGATCCTATGCATATCTCCATTTCTTTCTGTTGAAGAGACTTTCCACTCATAAGCTGACAGCAAATATTCATCTGATGCCGGTGAGCCATTGTTTTAACAATATTCTTGAAATTGCCTCTGGTATGGGCGATTCTCTTGAAATAGCTGTGCTTGGCTTCGAATCGCATACACCATAGGTCCAACCTCTCTGATGTCCCTGGGATAATGCAACATGAAATTATGTTTCGGCTTGAGATTTCTTCCTGGGAACAAATGCAAGAACAACTTATGATGGTCTTTAATAAGTTGCTTCAGGTACAGCGTTTCTTGAGGACTAATGACTGGTGCAAATATCAAGTCCATACATGCCAGTAAGAGTAAGAGCAATTCCCAATATTAATTTCCGTCGTCAATGCAATCACCCATCATAACTGGCAAGCATCTCATCAAACACCACATTTGACCAGCATGCTGGCCAGAAGAGCCATCTGTGTTTTGGAGGGCCGAATCGGGAATGCAACATGGTCTATTTGAAGCATCTGCAAAGCCATAATCAAAGCTGGTAATACGAGCATTTAATGTGCTTAATGTAAATTTGCCTTCATTGACGAGATGCTTCAATACCAATTTCATCTCTAATGGACAAACCCGCTCCAGTAAATCATGCATGATATCATGTGCATAATTTTCTGTCACATGGAAATCCAAGAGCTGGTTGAGTGGGGTTGCAGCTTTGATACCAGTTTCAGGAAGATTGTCCTGTGCCAAGTATGCTGCGTAATTGTCTCGGTCTCTTAACGTGGCCGGATCCTCTTCAGTTTGTACATGCATTTGATTTATATCGCATCTGCACTTTCTACAAAAATAATTTGCAGCAAACCCAAATAAGCCATGAATCCCCAAATTGTCACCAACAATTTGGGCTATTGCCACACGAACTATCCCTGTATAAGCTGGGGACTCAATCAACAGACCATATTCTTGTAAAGATTGCATATCTGTCATGAAATGTACCATGATTTCATCTAAACCAAACTCCTTCGCATCTGCTGACCTGTAGGTTGCTAACAAGAAGAGGTTAGTGAGGGATGAGAGAAACCTGACTGGCAAACTTTTAATTGAAAAGTACATCATGCCCAATTTATGAGAACCTGCTCTGGGACTTAAAGGGTCGGTGACTTCGGCATCATCTACAAACAAAAGAAGACGGATGGTGGTATCTTGTCTGAGACGTGGACTATTATTGTATTGTAGTGGTTGCCATCAATGAAATCCCTAATCAAGCCATCTTCACTTCTCTGGAGTTCTTGGATGCACACCATGTACCCTGGACTTTCCAGTACAAGTTTAAGAATCTTCTTGATAGGGATGTATTGGAAGGTCTTACTTGCCATAACCTGCCGCACTTCTCCAGTCAATGAATTTAGCCTCGGTACATAACCCATTGTAATGGGTATTTCAGACGGTGCTACAAAGAATGGAGATGATTCAATGGCTTTGCGCTGCTTGTACGCAGTACTAACCTCCTTGAAAGGGTATCTCAATGAATCCATTTCCCCCAATAAATATTGGAAAACTTCGTTATCTATGTCAACACCTAACCCGTTCGCAACAGACGAGGTTCTATACTTGATATAGCCAACAAGATCTTCAGCGATATTTGAAACGCTGTCAACAACAATATCAATTGTACTTTGAACAACACTGGTCGACGACTTCAATGAACACACCAAGTTCAAGGTTTTTTCTTCATATCTTCATTGCCAAAACCCTCCCATTGCTGCGCATCAGGGTCACCATCAACCTCCACATTAACCCTCCCAACTATATCACCACCGTCACCATCACCTACATCATCACCGCCATCATCTGCATCACCACCGCCATGAATATTTTCCTCATGCAGGACAATAAGCCCATGATGTTGGGAATGCAGATGACGTTTTAAACTCCATGTATGGTAGTAGGTACGCTGACATCCTTCTTGCCCACAAGTTACGGGAGAGGTAAATGAACCACCATTCACCAAATTGTGGTACAGTCTGATATGAGTTAAATAATTACTGACAATTCCGTTGACATTACGGTAGCACCGAAAACAAGTGAAGCCCATAATTGTTGAGAGAGCTTAGTTAGTGTGAAAGAATTGACAAAAATCAAACACTTAATTTTTCAATGTCCCTATCACCTCGCTCGCATACCGTATAAATTAATAGTAATACAGTACCTCAGCTTTATAGTGGGAGTATCTAAGGGAGAACTTGAGGCGCAGACCAAGTTTAACTGGAATCATATCCTTTAAAACGTCATCATTCAACAGTGAAAACGATTATTCGTCGTTAATATAATGCCCTGTAGAAAAGAAAAAAATCAACGAACAAATCCAGATTTAATAATAGAACATGCATAATAAGATATTTGGGATAATTATAGACATGATATACAATTAGATTTGTACACTGATTTGATATATGACACAAATATGTAATTGCAGCCTGCTATAGGCGCATGGGGGATAACTCCCCCCAAATAACTGATTTGGGTATTCACGAATATGCTATAGACCTGATAAACGTACTGCACATGCTTTTCTTCAAATACCTGTTAATTGTTGGGCTTTTTCTCCGGTATTTACAATACTAGGCCTATGTAGATGAACACAATGCATGTTAAATTACCAACATCGAATGTAATTTATCACCTCGTAATGTATTGTTTTCGAAAATCTCAAGTTCAAGTTCAAGTTTATTATTTTCCACATTCATATGACATAACAGTATAATCATTATAGTGTAACAATAATGTGGAAGGAGGTCTGGGGAAAGCAAAAGCATCTATATAGAGCCACCAACCTTATCCGCTCGCCCACAGCACTGCAGGTATACGTATATTGTATGTATAGCTAGCTCATGGTGATCATCGGATACTACAGTATCGGAGGAAGAAGATCATCGGATACTACAGTGATGTGGCCGAGCGGATAAGGTTGCATGATGGCTCTAGATGCTATGAGGGTCAGCAATTGGGAGATCCAGGGTTCGAATCCCGGGTCTGATCTAGTAGTGTGTTTTTTTATCCGAGAGCAATCACGGTTTTCCCATACGAACGATTTTTCAAATTCAAAATATTCAAATCTGACTTCAAATTAATAAATTGGATGACCACCTGCACCCGACGTGACGGTGTAATTTATAAGAATTTATACTTCATCCACTTTAGTGGTCTCCTTCCTAACGTCGTTAAATAAATATGCCTTCCAGGCCGTAATTTTGTTTTACAGGAAGAAGTCAACACACCGCTATTTATAATGTAAATGTAGGCAGGTCACGTGTGAGAAGTCAACTCTGCTACCAGTACCAGGATTGTATACATGTACAAGTAAACCGCCAGGAATTACTGGGCATACAGTGTACATTCGTCATAGTACCAATATTTACTACATATGTACAAGATGTAACAATATGTTTTACGATGTGGGATATGTGTTCAAATAGTCCTAAGTTTTCAATCCAGGAAACCTATTCATTCATTATGTTGCCGTCAGAGCCGTATAATTGTATATAGAGAGTTTGGCCAACTCAAACACAGGCGCCATCTTGTTATCAATTACATCATTAGGGACAGTAATTCAGTAGCCTGAGAATGGTAAATCATTGATAACAATTGTGTATATTTGAGGAAAAACATGAAAATTGGTCAACAGGTAGAGTTTAATATGGTCAACATTTTCCAACCTAGAAAAAACAAATGGTTACGAAATCCAAAATGGTCGCCAAATCCAAGATGGCCGCTACGTATCAACAAAAAGATCAATTTCACCATTTAGTTATGTAGGAAAAACATGAAAATTGGCAAACCGGTAGAGTTTGATGTGCTGAACATTTTCCAAGCTAGAAAAATCGAAAATGACTACAAAATCGAAAATGGCGGTCATCTTTTATTGATATATGGCGGCCATCTTGGATTTGGCGGCCATGTCAGCCGAGACCGAGTTGGCCAAACTCTATATATACGGCTCTGGTGGTTACGTCAACCCTGTTATTTTTGAGGGGGCGCTCTTTCAAAATCATAATACGTGAATATCCGAAATGACCGTTTTGGTAACATGATAGTTGACAAGTGCATTACATTTTACATATGGTTGCTTGCATTCACTATCAATACTGTTATCGTTTGGGAAACACTGTTGTTACCTGGTTACACAATGTTGGTCATTGGACGCAAATCCGTTCCTATTTTGCATAATATCCTCCTCCGAATTAGATAATAATAATTGTGTAATATGTTTGTCCTTGCTTTAAGATTTTGGTTATTCGGCACTTCTGAAATAAATCTATTTTTAATATTTTAAGTCCACACTATTACTGTAAATGTCTACTCTGTAAAGTCAATGTTTTAATCGGCATAATCCGTAATTTCATCTTTTTCAAGAAGCATAGAAACTCGTAAACTTCTTCAACTTGAATTGTATATTCCAATTAATTAATTATCTTCAACTTTGTTCACTATAATTGTATCGAAGACAACCAAACTACAATACACATAAGGACGGCACGGCGATGCATTCATTTCACAGACTCGACAAAATACCACTGACAGTTCCGTAAATTCGGACGTATAGATCCGTGGCGCAATGGTTAGAGCATCCGCCTGCAAGCCGCGAGACCAGATAGTGGTTTCGTCTCCGCTAGGGTTCGAGACCCCTGGAGGTCGGGTCATACCGAAGACTTTAAAAATGGTACATGTTGCCTTCTCGCTTGATGTTCAGCGTATCGGATTTTCCATTCACCTGGTTATATTGTATATAGACAGGATAGGGGGCTACAGTTAGAGGTATTGGTGGGGGTGTTCTTTTGTATATTAAGCGAAAACTGAATAGTGTACAGAGGGATGATTTTCAGGGGGAGTTGACTAATTATGTGTGCCAGGTGCGAGGTTCACTAGGCCTAATATATTTACGATTTTTTTTTTTGGCTATCGAATTATATACACCAACAAAATCGAATTATATGCATTAACAAAATCGAAAATATTTAGGACAAAAATAGGCTACTCAAGGGAGGGGGTGTCCCCCTTCGCCTCCCTTGATTACGCGCCTGCACCTAAATGCTTCCCAGCCTGAGTCAATTAAAACAAGACGTAAAGACTTACTATTTTGAACAATAATTACTCTTATATTCCTCTTTCACTCTGCCTATACCTTGAACAACTAAAATTCTGAGAATGTCACATACATTTAAATGTAAAACGATGTCCACAAAATATAAAAATGTTCAAAAGTGTACCAAAATCCGGCCACTGTGAACTAAGTTTTTTAAATTTTGATCTCTTCGATCATCGTATGAAGATTTCATGTCATGCACCATTTTCGAACACTTCTTTACTATCAAAATCACTCCCGATTTAATGATTTTGATAAAATAATCGTGAAATTAAGGTTATAAAAAATAGTTTTTCATTATTAGCAATATTTTCAAACAATTAAGGTTCACAGTGCCAAATATGACATTTATGATCGGAATTCGGTAGCCTACATCCACTGAATTTCAGAAGTTCGAGTCAAACATGTCTGTCCGATCGATCCCGATACATGAGGCTGAATCAGAGTTCAGACTCGAAATATTGGGACTGTTCAGTTTTAATTTTGTTACTGTTCAGTTTTATTTAATTTTGCCACACAGTTACAACTTAAGTTAATACAGTTTCCCGAATCCGAAAAGAAATATTAACGGGTAAATTTAGTATTGTTCAACCCTAAAATGTCTCGTAGAGCTGTACAATTAATTTTATTATCTTTGTCATTGTGGTTTTGGTGTAGAAAGACTTTAAAAAATTAAGGAAATGAGATAAGCCTAGGCCTGCCTAGGAATGTGACCAGGTTTCAGTTGGACTTGGATTGGAGTTTAACTTTTAACTGTTAAATATGCCTAGCCTAACTGTTAGGCTAGGAGTAGGAGTAGGACTACTCAGTGGGTGTGCACTACCTTTAGCTCTGCTCCCATTGACTTACACACTAATATGGGCTCATGCCAGGGTGTCTGGCGCCTTGTAGGCTGGCGCCTTGTATACGTTTGCGGCAGGGTAGCTAACAAGTTGATCAATTTTGGCATTTAAAAAATCCATACCAAGCGTGATTAGATTTTGAGCTAGAGAGTCCTGCATAGAATCATTTAAATATGCCTCTTATTATTAACATAGGCCTACCCCTCAAAATGTAAAATTACTCTGCCTTTCCATTAATATTACAAAATATGTCAAGTAATCTACTTCAATATTTGTATACCATCACTGTAGGGAAAACGTAGTCGTAGACAAATACCCCTAAATGCATATTCAAAATGTTTTAAGGACAATGTTTTGAGGGATGACAAATACGTCGCCCATGAATCTGGCTAATGTTGGTGCGGGACCTTAATAGTGCGCAATTTTTGCTTTTTCGATTTAATTACTTTAATAACATACTCCTCGTAATTCCGAGCAAGACTGCGGTCTTCGTGTTTGAATTTGTCTTATCGTGTTTCTGTCAATCAGGATTCAGGATGACCCCAACACCCTAAAATTAGTGTAAAACCAGTGGAAATATAGTGTTAGTGAATCATATACCACATCATGCAAATTCAATGTAGTATTGACATGTAATATTATGATTTATTTGATAGATTGTTTGACTATTTAGTATTTAAAATATGTTTGTGGTTATTACCTAATTTAATTATACCTAAATATTTCAATTTACACTCGGTTTACTGCACATGAAGCATATGTCACATTTTGATGACAAATACGTGGCCCATGAATCTGGTTAATGGTGGTGCGCGACCGTAACCACTTCCAACTACTCCTTGCCAAAACAGTACTAACACACAAAGTCAATGGGAGTATCGTTAATACTAGTTTAGGCTACTACTCCTCCTCTCAGTGATTTATTTTCTCTATACGGAGAGCGGTTACATGTGCACGCATACTTGCCTTGACCAAATAATACGCGTAGTGGTTTGATGGCGTGTCTGTTGTTCAACACACCGTATATACACATCATTACAAGTGTGTAAATACTCAGCCAGCTAGGGTGAAAAATGTTATTCAACTATGTATGGCGGATTGCACAGTGACGGGAAGTGCTTATGAATAAAAATTAAGCCCTGTGCCGTTAAAAAAGTGGTTACCTATTTATATCGTTACGTGAATGGTTGAAGTTATACCCATGTGTAACAGTATAGATCAGTGCATCCAACACGACAAACAATCCGACAAACAACCGGACAAACAACCCGACAGCAGTGACACACTACGTTTATTATAATAAGATAATCAAAATTATGTTAAATTCCGAGTTACCTGGATTATCTAACCAGAGTGTGTTTTTAGCGTGAACATTCATATGACTTAGAAATGCCAGCATTCGAAAGAATACATACATGTAAATATATGCTCTTATATATTTAATATACATCAATCAATGGCTGGCAAGAATTTATAAAATGTTATTATAGACGTGCATTACATTCAATCACATTTCCGAATATAATATAGCTCATTATAATTATGTCCATATTCCATTTAATAGCCAAGCCTTGTGTTGATATTTTTAATTGAATTTGTTCAGTGACTCATTAATAAAAGTAGGGGGATGCGTGAGAGTTGCTCCACCATGAGGGTTGATCCATCGGATCTCAAGTCAACTTCGGTGGAAATAATAGTTAAATGCTACCACGGTTAAGGTTGTTTATGATTACCCACATTTTTATGTACGAATTGATCGATCCAGTTATATGATGTATTTGTTATAGTAAAAACATAACTTACGTCATTCAATATGAATTTCTGATCATCAGATACGAAAACATCTCTCATGTCAACAATGTAATATTTCTCTAAAATATTTATATTGTGCAATAGGCTATCTTGAATTAGTTTATATACATGAGTGTTTCAGTATGTTAGGCCAATCACTTTCGAGGGGCTAGGTATTTTAATAAAAATGGCAAAATGAGGGAGAGTTGACCCAACGGGGGAATGAGAGTTGATCGTACGTCGTGGATATACACGCCAAAGACACCCTGGTTATATGAATTTAA